>JTDE01000057.1:439875-475524 GCA_014338405.1 Paragonimus skrjabini miyazakii | reverse complement strand
ATGATATAAAATGTTATGTAATTGGCACGATGATGAATAACTGAAAACAGACTGTTCGCCAAAACACCCTTTTACTTCTAATGAACTCATGGGGCTATTCGAATCGTAATTTTGAATAAGCTTGTCAAGTATATCATAAACCGCCCTAGAATCATTAATGTAAAAAGCAAGACACGTGAAGTCCGTGAAGTTTGCAGGGACTTGTAATACTGCTTTGAAACGGGAACGATAACCTGTCAGCATGAATATATGTAAGCTAAAGTTGGAAGTATCAAAAAAGGACAGTAAAATGTGACTCTTAAAACTTTATTCATTCCAGCCGTCATAATTGAAACCAATTCAAAGAAGCAAGTCCATTAGTGCACAGTGGTTACAAAAATTTGATGATGCGCTAGATTTAACAAGCAAATAGTTAGCTAATCCAACTGATTTTGCCTTACTAAATGAATATCAAGTTCACAGGAAGATCTAACGGTAGTGTCAAGTACCACTTTGAATGTTACCGTGTGTAATAATGTCCGCCAACGTAAAGGGATAGAAATACTTTAATTATCTAGGAATAAAATGTCAAAAATAAGAAAGCGGAAAATATTTGTCTGACAAGCGACTTTTTGGAAAGGATCCACTTATGTTTCAACGTTTTAGCATATCGCATGTGCACACAGTGCAATAGAAGTCGTTGTATAACCATTGGTGAACGCCGATGTTTTACAATTTCTGAAGGTTACACATTTCGCCAGTATTTTGTCAATAGGTGGTGGAAAAAGCGGTTACTTTATGAAGGTGATTGTCACGGTTGAAGCGACGTCATGACATGTGATCATAATTGCCCGGACCACTATAGACCATGTGTTATCTAAAAACGTGGCTAGACAGTAGATGCAAAAGTGATACAGTACAAGGTAATATCTATTCTAGTCAACTGAGTTCATTCACAGATATGGTGCTCAGACGTGAAGCGCGAAACACTTCAATCGCTGGTCATTAATTGTGATCACCACAAACACCACAATACGTTTTGTCATACTGAGAGGAGACATGCGTAAGTGGCATTAAGCACTTTGGGATCCCCCGTATGAACGGATGCGGCAAGTGAATACAAAGTTATTGAGACACTGTCAACACAGTTTGCAAATTTTATGGGGATGAGTTTGACGGTTATCAAAAATGGATGTAGACCATAAGTGTTTTCTGGCATGAGCTAGTAAATTGGAGTGTGCATTTAGATTGTTAACATAAAATACGAGACACACATATGCAGTCAGATTGATAACTGAAGTAACCAATTCTGAAGACTTTTAGCTAAGTAGCTCAAAACGCTTCCAAGCTTGTTAGATTTATTGAGTCGCAGTAGAGTGGTGAGCAACACACTGTCCACAAGCTAAAGATAAAACAAACGAGAAGCGGTCTGGGGTGAACGTTCAAAAGCAGAAGCAAAGTGATTAAAAAATATAGAAGTCCAAAAGTGTCTGTATGGAGATGCTTCCTGAAAAACTAAAAGTTGCGAAGCCTCCAGCAAGGTTTAAGATAAAGAGTTGTGAGCAAAATTTCACAAAAGGACATTTAACAAGCGTGAGCGAGTGCAGACATCGTGTGGATTCAAGCAGTAAAGTCCAATTATTCTATGGTTAAAGAGTTCAGATGTTGAGGACGGGACAGTTGACTTGCAACTGTCGCAATCATCCACGTGGCTCTAGGATGAAGGTGTTACAGCGAGCTTGCCATCTCAAGAAATCTCAAGCAGAGAAGTATAGAAACCAGGCTTTTGTGAATGCTGCAACGGAAAATAAGAGTTGTTTACTCCACCAGAAGTGGAATGCGTGGTATTTAAAATATGAACGAAAACCGGTTACCAACAAAGAGCAAAAATAAACGCAAGCTCATACCATAAGTTTGAAAGAAGAAACAACCCAACCATAATACTGCTAAAGAATTACATTTTTGCGTTGTGCGCTGTGAAAATTTTTGCAGTTCCGGTGTTTGCTGAAACCAAGAGGTTACTGCAGAATATTTACCTCAAATATTATAAGTAACCTATAGAAAAATAAATGTTACGTCTTGATGATCAGGACAGGGTTAGGTAGTTGATCGATAGTAGTAGACAGGAGAAATGGTAAGGAACGGACGGTGCCATGAACGGACGGTGAATACCTCTTGGGTAAATAACGATGGAAAGAATTTTCAATTTCGCGTCGGTAGCTGCATCACATTGTCAATATGGACAGGCATGATCAGAATTGCAATAACAAGTACAAGTTGGTCAATGGAAAGGTTAAATACACTGAAGTTATAGAGTGCGCCACAATTAAACTGCAGCGCGTAGTTAAGACGTCGGATCCATATGATAAACAGTTTAGTACCTCCTCCAATGCCTTTGGTCATGTGTACAGTGCCTCGTTCGTGTATGCTTCTTGACATTGCTTCCCTTACATCAAACCATACGAGAGTCGTCCATCAACTAATAAGCATGAGCTAGACAATTTCTCATATACCTTGACACTTTACTCAATCAAGTAATGTTTAGTTTGCATCGACAATACTGCCGTAAGCTTCCTAAACTTCTTATAAACGATTTAAGGTTTGTCAAACAACAACGGAATATAGTTTCATCAAGTCCCAATTGACTGTAGTAGACAAGACGTTGCCAATGACGCTCATAAAGCTTTCCTGTTTCTGCACGAAGTATTTTTTGCCCACACAATGATAGTATTTTTAAAACCTTTTGAACACCGAAGGTTCACTCCGGTTTCCCATCTTAGAAAACAATGGGTGTGAATAAACACATTACCAGAAACCGCGTCTTGAATAAGCGAACCGACATAGGCCGGTAAAAATGTTATACGTCACTGTGGCAACACAAGAGTTCTGTTTTTATAACAATAACTACTGTTGGTTTAAAAGGATAACCACTTAGGAAAGACAATTTCAAAGAAATGTTTGTTTACTAACCAAAAGATTCAATCGAACAGTCATACGAGATATTTAGGCTACATTTATTGGTGAAAAAATATCGGATAACCTTTTATTATAAGGGTGGTGTTCATACACTTAGTGTTGTTGTGACATTGTGGGTGCTAGCAACACAAAACTGTTTTGTCATGTGCAAGAAAAACTGGGAGTTCTTGAAATTTCGTAAGAGTACCTTACTTGTTTAGCAGCTGAGACCGCCGCATGTGTATTTTCCGTTTATACTGTGTGTCATTCATCTGATCATGGGGATAAACTCTGAAGCGTTTGTCTGAAGTATTTCGTTTAAATTGGTGGGTGCCATCTAAAATCTTTTGCCAAGTATTATGGTTTGTATAATATTTGATGCTTGGCGACATCTGTACTGGCTTGGCTTGTCACAGTAAATAAAATCAGAAGAGGTCAAAGCCACCGCACACCACGGTTCCGCATGATTACGTTTTCACTCATTTATTTAATCTCATTAACTCTGCTCTGATTGTGCGATTTTCATTTGATACCCGGTCTGTTTACAGACACGTTTGCAATCAAAATAGTGAAACGAACAACTGACAGCCTAGAAGAGGGAATATAAACCCGAATGCAAACCATGCTACCAAATATCAGTGGTCTGTCAAGTTTGTCGAATAGGTGTCGTTAAGTTTCATTAGTTAGGTAAAATAACACCATTTCTTGTGTATAACTACCAACCAATTGATTATTCATCTTTCGCTAAACACGCTACTTGTCCCACTTTAAGCAATTCTTCCGGTGCTTGTAAGCAGGTGGTTATATAACACTGACGAGATCATGGCTTTTTTGAGTTTTGACCAACAAGTTTCCAATTCACTTTTAGTCAAGTTCAACAAAGAACGAACCATTATATGTGAAACAAAAGCTTTGCTAAATACTGGTAACTTATTAACTGCAGTCCAATTCAAGCACACTTTGAAGCGACTAGTAACCATTGCAGCTTAGATCGAGGCCCCTCAAAACAGTAAACTACTTACCGGGAACTCATACAAGGACGACTGGTTGACTGTAAGTAAAAGAGACTAAGGTGGTGATTGGGAAAAGTAAAAGTGAGCCGATTAAATTGTACCATTTAAGTTTTTTACCAGAGGGTACAAAAGCTTTACAAATGTTTCCACTGTATCCTTTTCATTAAGAGTAGCAATATACATTAGATGTGGTACAATTATGAAACGTCAGCACTACAGCCGAATTCGAACCAGCGACAGAAACAGCATGCCCACAGTTGGCAAGCGCTCTACCAGTTAAGCTATGGAGTCGGGCTGTGAGCTCGGAAGTTTAACACTTGCACCCTGTCATCCGTCTGTCCCATTGTCATATATGGAATCCATGAAGTGATCTAGGAGACCAACTACTCCGACAGAATTTCTAGAGCAGTTCACGCTAGAATCCGTCAGAGCCGCTGGTGAGCGACGAAACTTTTCTACTAGTGGGTCGTTTGGCAGGTTCGATAATTTGGAAGAGACCCAACTATGAAAACTGAGGGCTTCGGCTGGGTTCGAAACAGTAACAGGAGCAGTTCCAAACAGGAAACAAGTAAGGAATTTTTGAGTTTCTGGGGTAGTTGTGTAGTTCAGGTGGTACAGCGCTGGCCTGACTCTCCTCTAAGTTATTAAATCTGTCAAACTGCACGTCGGTATTAGTAACATTTTTTCACGATCCACCCCATGAGAAACTGCGGGGACTATCTACTTCCGCCTAATAAATGTGCTACAGAGTTTTGATCATTTTCACGTCAACTTTTGAAGTCACTGTTTATCAGCAAAACATCACAAACCCAATATAAGCATATTGATCGTAAGTTTGTTTAGACCGCCATAACAGAACCATAACGATACGCCGCACCATTTTAGGCTCACAGTTCTCGTATGTCATACACCTTTATCAGCAACTTCAAAACCACGTTTGACAGGAAGCTCGTTTGGTTTGCAATTATTCGGTATTATGAATTGCAGATTACTCAACAGTGACTATTGTTGCGGCATTCTTACAAACAATTCAGCTAGTCCCTTTCGAAAAGAGGCGCTATTTTTCGGTTCTGCTTTTGAGAGGCCCGTGTTGAGGCGAGCGTGACTATTTATAATTTTATTCTCATTGTACTCGCCAGGTGTAACTGATTTTCTTCTAAGAACGTGAGTGAGTAATCTGATTGTTTGGATCAAAAAGACCTCTGAGAAATATAACAAAAATGATACTGTTTCAAGAATACAACATGATAGTAACTGTTTCTACTTCTTCAAAACGGTTAAACCAACAACTTTTAGTTATCACTGTTTGAGAAACCTTTAACCGGTTTCACTTCACAAATGTAAATGTCTCTATACGAGGAAGGCTTTGTGTCACCTTCTACACTTTCAAGTAAACTGTGAAATGAAACCATTAACTATTATCCCCCTTACGATTTCAAGGATGGTGGAGAGGGTCACGTCGGGTCACTGCGTCGCTTTGACACTCCCGGCGAAGCGATTGTGGTCTGGGACTCTGGCATTGTGGCAAACTACCGATGTGGTACCCTCGGATTTGATCTGCGCGTGTTGGACAGCGCACCGACCGGAGTTAAACATCCGGGAACAATTTGTGAAGGTTGTCACGAAGTGGGTTTAAGTTCCTCATGATTTCATGGTGCTAGCAAAATTTACTATTACAGTTTTGCTGTTCACATGACTAGAGTTGTTTTCAACCAAAAATATAACTTCTATGTTGTCAGAGACATTCAGGTCGTCGGATAACTTTCGGCAGTACTCATTTAGGTAGACTGGCGCTCGCCGTCAGTAGAGGCTGAAAATGCACATGATCATCGTCTACAGTGACGAAAATGTTCTTGTTTTGGGGCTAATCCTGGAATTTTACAATGAAATTAACGCACTTTCACTGTATCAGTCCTGAAATGGCACCAAGCTTGGACAATAACATCAGTCACTAAGATTGAGACGTTTGAATTGGGTAGATACTCAAGACGGAACATTCAATTCCAGTATGCTTGATCATAACCAATCTATCGAGTACACTGATCAAAACAATTCATCATGCGGTATAAATAAAGGAAAACAGAGCCAGAATAGAAAATGTATTCTGTTCCTGTCCTCAACATTTACTACTGCGATACCACGTTGGTTAATGCGTAGTAGGAGAAGTTACAAAGTTTCGCTTCCAATTTCTTCAAACTAACTGATGCAGTCTAATTTTCGAATCTCTTGGCTATCAAACTAAACCAGTTTGGTCACATGATCATCAGCCAGATGTTCATTGTAATCTGGTCCTTGGCGTGAAAACAGACTTTGAGAAACCGTCAACATAATCGTAGCATCTGAAGAGCCATTAAAAATCGAAAGTTTTAATTAAACGCACCGAATTTTTATGGGGTGTTTTCAGTTTATATTGAATGTTGTCGGTACAAGTGATGCCCAATTGCATGCGGTGTACATCTAGTATTTACCTTCCAAATGCTTTGTGTAAGTATATTACAAATTATTCACATTTCTGTTCATTTTCATGTAAATTGTAATTTCTATCACAACTAATTTGCAAGTATAGAGATGAGACACGGTAACCATGTTGTCAAATTAAATAAGTAATCCCATGATTAGGAACTTTCAAGTTGAAGTAACGGAACTAGTTAATTTGGATTGAACATACACCTTATGCATCCAACTGGAAATTTTTGTTAAATGCGAACTCAAACACTTGAGATGTGTAATACAAATAACGTTGAGTATAATTATGGTAACTATTCCTCATATATATTGACTTAAATTTACAGCAACCCATAGAAGATTGGCTAAGTTCTGGGACATGCACTGAGAACCATATTTTGGAACAAGTTAACGAAGAAGAATGGCGTGGCAGTTAAGTAATGTAACTCGTGTGCCTTCTTTCGAAACAGTGACCGTAACCCTACTGTCTAACGGTGAATACTCTGGGTACCAGTCTAGCACCTGCTTGCCGGTCATAGCTTGTCCACATCTCCTTGGTAATGTATGAAACCAGTCATCTGTTAATGGTTTTATACTTTAATGCACATAGGTGGTGCAATTTATGAGGAAGCTCATCTGCTTACAGTCAAGTGCTCTTTAGCTTCACCACTGGCTTTTCTAACATGGTATGTTACTTTAGATATTTTTAAAAATCAACAAAGCTGCCTAATTAAAACCGACAAACCCGTTGTTGATAAAATACTTGGCTGTTAGCGATTTGAAGTCAACAGAATCCAATCATAAGTAGAAGCTAACTGTCATTTTGTGCTCACCAAGATCGATTACATTGCATTTTTCTGTACGTCGAGGGATTTCCTTGCATTCCGTTAGATAAAATTTCAAGACTAACTGCTCAACGGTTCGTATCACTTCGACTTATGGTAACGATCAATTTCAGCTACGTTTTCTTGGTGGCGCATAAATCTCATTGTCAACAGCTGGTCCCGCTACATTTTTATGAAACTTGAGTGCGTTGCCACTCATTAATGATTGGCTGTATATTGTTTCTTTCGCCTTTCCTCTTTCTTTCAATTGTACGACCGACTGGAGTAGAGATGATTGTGAAAACCGGGTTACTTGCAACGGATCAAAGGAGTAGTTCATCATCAGTCAATTCGAACCAAAATGGGTTACAATGTCTAAATGGTTAATTTTATTATTGATATGTAGTGCAGCAGACTTTATAATACATGAGAGACCTAATTACACAATATCTGCACTTTGGCTGGACAGCAGTAGCATGCCTAAACGTGTTAGGTATTCTAGCAGCTGAGATATTATGTTGGGTTCTGGTCATGGTTTCGTAGTTCAAGTGGTAAAGCAAGTGCCGCATCTGTGCCTCCTGTTTCTATCTTTGGTTTTATTGCAGTCATAACCAAAACTTGCGTTTCTTTTTACAGAATAATTTGTCTGATTCGGTTTGCCACACTTTCTACCTGTGCTACCTGTGCAACTTGTGCTACCCTTAATGATTGCACTGACGTCAATGATGACACTAAAACGCAATCGACCCTCGCGTAAACCAAGCTATTCATAATGGCGTTACTAAAGTATTGCGTCGTTAATGTGAGAGCCAATTCGGAAATTGTGCTAACGCTATCATTTGCCCTGTGTATCAACAAGAAACTGTTTTCTCACAAGTAGCACACTTTAGGCATGGAGTCCTAAGTGAGTAACTTTTGGGGTTGCATCTCTTTGTCTCAAAATTTAAATTGCAGTGATCTCAACTCTTGATGTAACAGAGTTGCCTTAATTTCGTCGGTTATTTCAGTGAACGCTTGTAATTGGGAAAGACAACATTTCAAAGGTGACTTCATTACCTAGACTTAGTGATATTGCTTGTAAAATTTAAAACACTGAGTTCCGTTAATCCATTTAGTCAAAACAGAGAGAAAACACATATCGCGAAATTTTAACATTTCGATTTATTTTCATCAGTCGCCAACGTAAAACCAGCAAAGTTTATACAAACTACGTATAACAACAACAGCAATTGTGTTGAATCTTGCTGACTGCTAAACTGGAACCAACTTGATAAACCATGCATATGACCAAAAATAAACTCACTAAGTGTATAGTGGTGTACGCGCGTTCACATTTCGAAACGCTGATTCGGTTCCACAATGTCCACTGTTTGTTGTGAATTGCTGCGAACGTACGGTTTTCTGGGAGAAATGGCTTGAGGCGTTCCCGCAGGTAAGTTCTTGTTGAAGCGTTGTTGAAAAACGTTTGCAAGTTCTAGCTTTTGCTGCAGAAAGTAAACTATTACATGTAGATAGCGTGACGGACAAAACGTAAGTTTTTACCTACGTTGTTTGCCCAGTATTTATATTGCTTTAAAAATCTGAAAAACTGCTCGTTAACAGCTAAGCTGTCTATTTGCACTATTCTTCTGTACTCCGCTTATAGGTCTATGATTAGCTTGACAGTCTATGGTTTGATAGTTATACCTCAAGGTAGTCTGTTTTACCTCCAGTTTAATATGTAACAGCAACCTCGATAATGATAGCAGGCTTCTGCACAAAATTCGACAAACCCGTTCTTCCTTACCATTTCAAACTTGGTTTATCACTGAATGTGATAAATGTATCAACGGTTTAATAAATGTCCGCCTCCACTGATCCAAAAACCTAATGTTTCATTGCCCTAAGTCACGTGGTCATGGTTATAACTGAAGCGGTAAGAAATTTCCTGGAACATATTCTTGGTTGCGTTTGATTTTATGAACTTATAGCCATATCTGCCTTTTCCTCTTAGTCAACACGGTGTGGTACTATGTATAGTTAATTGGCATGTTCCACGTCCGTCTGTCTTGAAAAACTTCTGAGTACTACGACTTGAGATGGCTAGATCTCAAGAGTATATCATTATGCAGGTCATATACAGAACCCCACTCAGATCTCTGCACGTATTCTGTGTCTACACTTCCATGTGGTTCAGTGGACAGTAGGCCATCAACTTGGGTAACTAGCTGCAGGTTGGCAATAAAACTACTGACGAAAAGTTTCAGACACTTCTTCCTGCAGTCCTGTCTGGATTAATCCTCAACAGTTTGTTCGCTGGAAACAAGACTGTCTTTTATCAGTGTGTGTGAGACATCACATAGGTCCATCAGCTTTATTCTTCAAACCCATCCAGCCCATTTCGCAGTTAGGTATTCTTTTTTATCCCTCAGACAACCGTTTTAAACAACGTATATTCGGCCGTACCAACGCACTACATTTCAGAAATACAAGGACCCCACTTAAACATGTCAGTGCGGGTAACGTAATTTTATCGGGACTATTTGCGAAGTAACTGCTGTTTCACAATTCAAACTTAGTCTATTAGCAACTATCGTATCAGAGTTAGAACAGACGTGATGATTGCTGTGGTTGACACCATTGAGTTAGGTGATAAATGTAAAACAGAAGAAAATACAAGTCGACTGACGTTACCGAAGAAATAGACCCAAGCAAAAGTGGACTAAACAAAATATTATGACGATAGGCAGTGTTGCACAATAATGTAGTTCCATTGAAACGCTAGCATAAACTGCACCAAGCACATTCATGTACACAAAAAAATCACATTTGCGACGAAAGATAGCGGTTGACTGCTGCTGTCCCAGCACCTCAGATGTGTCCAGCGTGTCGTTGGAAGCGAACCGAAATAAATTGTCAGATAGATTTAAAACCTGGCCATGATAGTATGGTTGTTTGTTTTGGCCAAATACACAGTAAATGCAGACGGTCGCGCTGGTAACGGCAAGTTAACCTTTTAAAGCCAATTCTTTATTTCCACCAGTCAACTTTCACGCATATAACTATGTAGAGGTTTTGTCTTATTCCGTTCATTGTGGCTGTACCGAGTATGATTATCGCATTAATCCCTTTTCCTGCAACATAAATTTCATTCGAATTTCTCCTGTTTTAACTTTCGAAAGTCGCCAATATATGGAATTCGGTGGAAATGCGTCGTCTGTCTGAGTACCGATCTGTGTTCCAGTTGCTATCATGGGGATAAGCACACGTTAGCTCATCAATTTCTCCGAATCACTGCTCCATATAAAACACGGTAAGCCTTACAAAGAACGATTTGTTCCATATTACTCCTCTTTGTAATTTTTTCTAATGAGGAGGAAGAATTTGTGCGAAGATTCGCTCAAGAATACTCTTTAGCGTCCGGGCTGTTCTTAAATAAGCTCGGTGAACAGCATCATTACCCAGAGGACGTGAAATTTGGAATGTTGTTTGAACTACTTAAATGTTGCCAATAGTTTAAAATTTTCTTTCACCAGATTTCTAGCAGATGTAGGTGCCCAAAACAGAAAGGTGACGAGGTGGTTTCCGGTGGTTAGTGAAGAGCAATCGCCAAAACCTCTTAACTAACGAATGTAAAGAATAGTCATGTGTTTTAGAGTTATAAGATTAATGAACAATCTTTTACTTATCAGAGCAGAAAGGAGGCTTGTTGCGATATGTTAACATTTCGTTTATTCTCACCAATCACGGATGTAAAACATGCCGGTTGTACACATTATATAGATTAGGGCAGAGAGAGGGTAGAAACACCTACAAACACACTAGATGTTATGTAATCAAAGTCGTGTCGACCCAGCAAGTTGTTGCAGCCACTTTGGACTGTTCTTACCTGTATTATATGTATAACAGGCATGTTTTACGTTTGCGACTGATGTGGCTTAACGGAAAGTTGACATATCGTAATATCTTTCCTTTTATCAAAATGGTTTATTGGTTAAATTCTCAATCCTATTCCGCCGGTGTTGCGCCCACATTTTAGCAAGCAAAGTTCAGAAAACGAAACGGTTCGGTTATTATTGCTGCTTCTAATCTTGTTCATTCGATTGGTGTAAATCATTTTGTATACTACAGCATTACGTCACGCCTGTTCAACCAACATATGACAATAAAAACACTTCCAAGTGCCTGAGTTTTGCGTAATCCTTCTGATTTGAACTAAGAATATTTTATACATCAACTTCAGAACGTCTGAGCACTAGTCAAATTAGTTGTCGTTTGAACTCACCCTTCATCATGCAGTCAATTCGGAATTGGTTGTCATCCGTGGCCTGGTGATTTTGGTATGACTGGGCGTAATCTTATGAGCTGTGTTGTAAAATCTGTACGCAGTCAGTATCGTCGCTTATGTGGGCAAATATTTAGCGACAGTATTATGAATGCTAATTCCTAACTGGGTTCCAGACAGTACTAGACGACTGGATGCCCAGTCACCTGACTCACGCATGATCTTATTAGAAAGCTGAAAAACAGTTATACAAACCTCGTTTCCTTATTGTTATAATTTTATCTGTTGAATTTAAGAATAAAAGTTATATGTAACATATCAGTTCATGGTTTAGTTATCATATGTGTGTGTGTGCTGAAAACAATACCCATGATAGGGCACATATCGTGTAATTCTGCACTCAGTTCGGATAAAAACATCCGAGAGGAAACACTTCTTAAGGAACTACTTCTACGAGATATGAACTGATTTCGCCTAAGCGACAAAGTTCTCCTGAATCCCTGTATAGAACATCTCTTGAATACTGAATTGAGATCACTCCGCACTAGGCTGAAACAACAACATCGTTCTTACACCAAAATCATCTTGCCAACGAACTGACCGCAGGGCAGACCACTCGATATAGAAGCTTGTTAGTGTGGGCGATAGCCTTTGGCATGGATCTTGTGCAATTTATGAACGACGTAGCCGTAATATCCTTCACATAGTTACATGGGGTTGCACAAATCTGTTGAAAAGGATTTTTACTTCTATCGTTGAAGACTTGAAAGTGGTTTATCTAGCGAATCGTAGCAAATGTTTTTCGCTTGCTTTCTCTTTGATTATTTATACCTATCCCAAGCTTGGTAGACAGTATATAAACAAAAATTTGAAGGTTACAGAAATAAGGAATCACTAGTAACCATTAAGGGATTTTGATAACATAAATGTGATATCATTCGTGCAATAGGCAATAAGTAGGATGCAACATGTAGCCCGACTGTAGACTTGTAAGTATTCTGAAAGTCAGCAGCAAAATTTCGGGGATTTAAGTTATTTCGAAATTTGAACACCACCCACACTTGATCGCAAGGTTGTGGTTGAATGTTTGGATTTGATTATTCGGTCATATCTTTTGTGTGGTTGTTGGCGTTGTGGTTAACGTGCTAGTTTCACAAATACGAGGGTCAGATTGTAATCTCCAAACCGGATATGCACTACTGATGAGCTCTAAAAGGAGCGAAACTCGAGTCTAGTGCTTTCTTCCGAAGTGGGCTAGCCGAAAAGCTTATCTGAATGCGAAGGCTGCGATCAAGTATGGGTGGTGTTCAATGTTGAAATATCCTGAAATTCGTGGTCATTTTGTTAGCAGCTTTGAAACCAGTTAACTTACAAGAAGGCAATCTTTATTATGTCATTTTCCTATCCATACCCTACGCCACGTTGATGTTTTTCTTCTAATCTGTAGTTCGTGAGTTCGAAGCATCACCAGCTGGCGCACGGTTAGGCTTGGATAGCTCGAGAAATTCCTAGCCAGTTAAAACTCATAATGTTACATGACAGAAAATCCTTAATGTTGTGAGGTTGATTGTTGTTTGTGTGTTGCCTTTTATTCCGAAAGGCTTGTGGGTGTCTGTGCTGATTGTCTTGACGTAAGGTGTTTGTTGGCTTGCCATAGGAGATATAAAGTTTAAGTCATTCGATACTTCGTTTCTTTTTAGTAGATATAGATGGCCTTCTTATCCTATAGACTCCCGTTCTGATGAGACACCAGTGTTGAGCTTGATCTGCGTCTGATTAGATTGCTCCTACGAAATATTGTTGTCTTGATCATTGTAAAACAGTCTTATCGATCAAAATTCAAGTGGCTACACTGTTCTAGTCGCAATAAAAATTTTCCAGTTGGGAACAAATATTGCGTTTTCAGTAAAGCGTATCTTCTGAGTAGGAATACCATAAGATTACACTGTAACTGTGATCCTAGAGCACTTAATTAAAACTAACGATACCACTTAACAGTATCAAGTGCCTGCAATAGTCTGCGATGGCAAAGCCATAAGTAAGTAGTGTGGCGGATATGATAAATTAAAAATCCAGTTTGGAAAATCACCCGAGCCTTGGCTGCGTACTGATATGCAACAGAAACAACATACCCAAACGCGGAAAAATCTCTACCTTTTGAGATACGAGGTCACATGGAAGCTCAGAACGTGCATTTTTGCACCCACTTGCCAGCTCAACTATGTAGACTCAATCAAACAGTCCATCGAATTGACTACCCAAACAGGGTCTTTCAAACAGTTTGGGTTAAAATTAACTAACACCAGTGTTTAGAATTCAAGTCGTATTGCCCTTAAGTAATGTGCCAAATGTCATAATTCGGATGTAACTGAGGTGCGAGAAAACTGGATTTCCATTCCAGCTACACAACTGGGTCTCATCTAGGTTAGTTACGGATAACAGTTGATCATTCTGATTTGCTCTCTTGCAATAATGTTTGGGCACTTACGCATCCTGGACGACATAATTCAGTCACATCGTTTGTAATCGATTTGCAGTCAATACTCGCGAATAAATAACTAAATAGACCACTTTTAAATCTTCCAGATTTCTGGTACTTGAAAAGATGTTTTACCGTCTGTACTCACAGGAATACTACTTCAGTGCACCCACTACACTAGTTCATATCCAGATCAGTAACAAATAGACCAAACTAGTGTGAAGGTATGACAACACTAGGATATGTGCTAAGATGTGAGAATAATTGGTCTGACATCAGGTTGTGACTCAGGCATTTTCAAGGATGAACGCCAAGAGTGTATTCTAACAGTCGAGATGTTTGCAATTCTATTACACCCTCGAGCCCACCTGTTGATTAATTTCAAGATGTTTATGCAACTACAGTTTTATCCAACCTATAATTCTCTAGACAAAAATAACGTTATATTAACTCTATTGTAATTTTAAATTGTCAAAACTTTATTCGGTTCTCTGTCTTCCACGATGTGCTAATGAGTATATTAAACAAATTCAACATTTCCTAAAGGTGTCGGCTTTTCCATACAAGAATAATATGGAATCACACACGTTATAAATCAGATTTAACCTAATCTGTTGTTAGACTAATTTTGACAGCAGTATATTTCAGCGGGCTATACTGATGTATAACTGTCATACAATCGTGTATAGAAAGGACATCTTCGTTTCATAAAGTCAAGTAAGAGGAAGGCATGTATCCCACTTACTAAAGCCCCTTTTTTTTGAAATCGAACAAGCAACATTTGAGTGCCCGTATCATGCGAAGAATCAGTTAAGTTGACTTCTGCAGGATAGTTTCATCGCCGTTTTTTTTTACCCGATTTCAGTTGCCTAACTTTCGCAAATATAATGTCCAAACACGACATAATGAACGAGATAAGCGGCAAACTCAGGTAAGGTCTTTAGTCAGCAACCCTATGGATCACTGAATACCTACAGTAGATTTGCTTCAAGGAGCTCGATAAACCCAGGATGGACAACATAAAATCATGGAAAGAGGATAAATAGTAAACCAAATCACTGCGAGATTTTGGATAATGTTTGTCGGCCAGTTTCAACACCTCTTCGTCAACTTCAGCAATTGCATATTACTGAGCAAAACCGCTGCTGTTGTATGTTTAAGAATTACTGGCGAGCCATACAATGTATTGTTTAGTTGACTTGAAAGCTCCTATACCTCTCCGTTTTGTTGAATCTATTTGCTGGCTTTTTTTCGCAGGGTTATTGTTGGTCGTCGCCTCAAGCAAAGGCGTGTGGAAGCAATGGGTCTGTTCCCCAAAGCGCGCGTTGTACGTGGGATCGATTGGAGCTGGGACAGCCAGGATTGCGTCTCACCTCTGACCTCCTCTGGGGCCGGGTCGCTGCTTTTGGGCACTTCCGGCTCTGTTCTCACCGGACGTGGGCTACTTCGGTCCTCCGTGGATCAAGTCTCAGCCGGTCCTATTCTACTTCCAACTCAAGGTCGAATTACGGATCGTCGGGACTGGTATCCGTGGGCACCACGGTCGGCGGCCCTAGTGGCTTGGGACAGTGGAGCCTATAATGTGTATCGTGTCGGATATGCCGGGCTGATCGACCTTAAGGTGCAGCAATTTTTTCCTTCATAAGCTTTGGCCGGTGAAAAGATATGGGCGCGTCGATGCTAAACTTAAGTATGACAAAAGGAAACAGTGTGCTATTTTACACGATTACATCATAGCTGTCTTACGACCAACGAGTCCTGTAGCTCACGTTAAAAATAACGGTCGAGTGGTGGGGGTAAAAACATGAACCTAGTTTACAAACATATTAATATTACCAGGTGTACAGTGAGAATCCCTCTCCGTTGCACACTTATTGGTTTCTCCATACGCACTTCTGAAAGGATGAAGTCTGAGACGTCTCTACTACAGATTTACAGTCGAACTATTGCTTATCGGTAATTTAAATATCGTTGAACAGGTTAATGATCTTTGTGACTCCCGCCTGGAAAGAAATTCTAGTTAAGGGGTTATCAACTGGAATTTACAAAACGGTCATTGTGTTTCCTCTCAAGGTGATCAATAAGTCTGAGCAGTATTTAAAGGAGGATGCAGCTGACTGCTTGTAATTTATAATTCAGTTGTACTTAACATGAGGTTCGTGGCGCAGTGGTAAACACGGTTGCCCCATAACACTGTCCAACGTTCGGTAGGGTCAAAGATATGCATTACTGTGAGGAGCTATAACGAGGGCAAAACTCAAGGGCTGACTGAAATATCTGTATGAATGCGACAGTTGCAATCGATTTTGTGATGTTCACCTAATAACAATCGAAATTCCGCACCACATGACAGTAATATGGAAGACAAATGGGTGTTTATAGCTGCAGTGACCAAATACCTAGCTTCATCGAAAATTGAGTAATTTCATTTGGGCAGAACCATGGTTTGTTGTTCAGATATAAGTCTGTTTGCTTCATATGGAAGAATTAGAACCGCTCACTACCCTTAAAAAATTACATATGACAGAACAACCAAAATAATGTCATGTGATTCTTTATTCAATCCTGAGTATTCTATACACGAGGGCAATGACTGCACGCTTATTTTCGTCATGTCGACAGATTACTAGGTCGATTGTTTAAGAAATATATGTCTCATCGAGCCCTGTCAACGATAAGTACAAACATAACTCCTTCTGGTGCAAACTTTTATGATGTCACTTCACTTGGTGATGGGATACTTGCCAGCTAAACCACCGGTTGAACGATGCAGCCATCAGTTTGAGCAAAACAACTCACCACTGTTTCACGGCTGATCTATGAATCGTGACATTTGCGCTTTTGGACATCTTTGCAATGTCTCAGTCACCATGGATTCATATAGGCAGATTTTCTAAAACATGACACAGTTGCTTCCAGTCGAACACACAGTTCATACACTTGGCTCACTGTTTTAACGTACTAGTTTACCATTGCGTAATGAACAAACCGTATGGTGCAGTAACACAGTTGGATTCCCCCATCAACATGTCGAAATCACATATCGACAAAAATCTGGCAACATTGTTTGAAGAATTGAGAAAGTATCCTGCGCTATCTGAGTGCATAAAAAGCTTAGACAATCTCATATATACATGTACAAGTCTATTTTCTAGGTCCAGCCATGGCAATCAGAAGCGTAACAACAAGTTAACAATGCATCATAATTATTAACTGTAGTGCTTCTGGTTTCAATCTGAGTGACTTTTTATTTGTTACGGTTAGTAACATACCTAGGGAAACAAATAGTTTTGCGCTTTATCCCTTTATTAGTGAACCTCTGTGAAGTGGATATGTCACAGTCTTTTCGTTAATCTGAACAAAACAGTTGGCAGACGTACATTAATAGATGCTAGCATTTTGAATTGGTTCGTCAGTACCAAATAACCAATAAAAAGGGAAACTTCCGATTTAACGTCTACAGTACTTCAGGGGTTATGAACAAAGAAACCAACAATAACAATAACAAAAACGTCCAATCGTGTAATCTGAATGACACTAGTTGCGACTTAGGACCATGGGAACCATAAGTTCAAAAACAATTGTTTTTGTACACACAACACAAATTTGAACCGGTTTATCGCGACGCCTTCAGCAAGTTTCAGGAATCGTGGGTTGTGGTGGCGTACTATGTTGATGAAGGCTGAGATCAAGTCCATCCTGTAACCAGTTGAAAGGATGTGTCGTCCAATCGACGAAGCTGAGGACTTACGATTGTCTGTTTCGTTAAAATTAATGAAGAGATATAACTGTTTTAAATTTCCGTTAATCATTTGAAATGCTGATTTACTAGGACCTGATCTACCACATATGTCTGCGTCTAGTGTTTCGATTACTACCTGTTGAACACACTTAACTTACGATGATTCTCAATCGTTGTATAGGAAGTTAGTAGAACAGGTTGACTGCAGAAGCACAGTATCGGAGGAACCGTCACAACTACAAAGAAAGTTGTTTTGAGAATAGGTTGTTACAAAAGCTAACTGTTAACGCTAGGTTGACTGACTGTACAACGTCGGCAGGGGAAAGAGCATCCTGATGTGATGACATGTCACAAAGGTGTTATTACTTCTGTTTGCATGTCTAGAAATTTTCAGTAAGTGATTTTGTATTGTTGTTGACTCCAGCAAATTCAAATAAAACACATAAACCTCACTACACATTCACTAGACTGATACGCAGCCCTAAGAGTTCAACTGTTTTACTTGTGACTGTTCTCAGCTGACCTCTGTTATATGTTTGCACCTTATAGGACCGAAGGCCTAGACAGTATAACTCATCGGATAGACGCAGTGCACCAGCCTGACTACCCCATGCACGCAGCAATACAAACGCTAGCTTCAGCCCTTCCACTAGTAATGTTTGTGGGTATCTACTCAAATCATTTTGTATAAACCTTTACAGTAAATAATGCGCACTATTCAGTTTCCGCTTTCAGAGAAAAAACATTGTTATTTAGAGTAGCTGGTACAAATCACGATTACATCAATTGACAGTTGACACATTTTCCGTCAAGTCGGCCCCCACCACTAAGTATCCTGCAGGTTCCCATCACTTCTAAAAACTTAGCGACGTTAAACATGTAAACTGTATCAGTCTGTAATTTTTCCATTCAATCCAAACTGCTGTTCCACACTATCACCTTTATGGACTAGTATTGAACTGGTGGACTTCTAAAAATAGTACCACATTAAGTTTGCGTTTCCGTGATACATTAATTAGTGTGATTTTTAGAAACTTTTACTCTAAACAGTTTTGCGGGCACAATCGAAGTATAAATTTCATAAAGAATTTTCACACTACAGTACGGATCACAACACTGTTATCATGCCGTCAGAGACATGAGATGTGAAGAAGGGGGGGAAGATGCTAAATAACCCCTGAACTAAATGAATCGCATTGAAAGCGGTTTGTCATAGAAATTCTGTATACAACAGCCAGACAACAATTATCGGAAATAGCACTTTCAAGGGTTGCTTCTAACCGTGGGGAACTCACGCTGTGTTCAAATTCCACCAGAAACACACAACTAATAGCAGTTACTGTGAGCTACTCAACGTTATGCGGGGTCACTGTGGCAGTGAGTCAAGGATGTCAGCACCGCTGATATCAATATGTGTTCGGATGTACAAATATTACTCCAAATGAACACTTTTAACATAAGTTAGATCGAGCTATTAGTGAAGGTCAGCTGGGACTCATCTTGAACCGTGAGATATATGAAGGCTATTATCAGTGCTAACGAAGTACTGATTGATAACTGCGGTTTTTCTCAACAGTGCAAAGCGAGACCAAAAAGCCTATATAATGTTGAATTAAAAATGCTCATTGGAAGGGGTGCATTTGTTTTTGTTGATCGCTATGGACGCACTTCACAGTCCGTTGAAGGCGTAGAGAGCAATGTAGGTGATATTTATTTCACGTTTGTTGGACTTGGCTTTGTGATAAAAAGACGTGTTACTCATCGATTAGTAGTTTGACTGATATGATGGTTTGAAGGAAATTCATCTCTAAAACACTGTGAGCCTCGACTAGACCTCAAACTGCACCAGAAACAACATGTCCAGAGGCGGCAAATGCTCTCCTTGCTAAGCTATGAAGTCAAGTAAAAGCTGAGAAATTTCGCTTCTGGGCTCAATTACCGATCCATCCGGTTGTTTCTTGTGAGATCCATTAAATGATTCACCGAACTAACCAAACAAACAGGATATCCTTGACACTTCCGGTTGAAAACCGTAAATTACTTACAAGTAGTTTGGCAAATTTCATAATTGAGAAATGACGCAAATGCGAATCACCTCAACTTCGTCGAGATTCTAGTCAGCGACAGTAGCGTCAGTTGTATTCTATCCAGGTTATGTGCGACTGACACACTCAACACTAACACCACATTGAAGATCTATTCTAATTATCAAGATTCACATTTTGCGTTCTTCTGTTCAATTTCTGATGGTCATGACCAATAAGTTCTTTGAAATGCTGATTAACGAAAGTAAGCCAAGGTTAGTATTTACTCAGCAAAAGGTTTTGAACAGCTCGGGCCCCAGCTGCGCGGATACCATTGAGCAGTTCAAATCATACTCACTAGTGTTTATGGTTAGACTTCATTATATGCGATATTAGATACGCATAATTTAAGCACAATACAAAAATGTTTAATGCGCCCACTTCACATTCACATGTGAACAGGGGTACGAGCTTTTGATAATCTTCGAATACACTTCCATTTAGCGAATTGTATGTGCCTTGAGGTGTTTCTAAACACAAAGTCATGAACAAACATTAATTGCGTTCAACGTGCATCCATTCCGTTAGCTGTGTGCACATCAGTAGCACAGCTAGTAAACCTCAGGAATGTTCAAAACATAAATTCATGCCTGAATATATAAACTAGCGTGAAGCTCTACGGTTCTAGCTGATTGAAGGCTTTTAATTGCGAAACTTCTGGGATACTATTAATTAGAACGGGTTTTGTTACACACACTCATATCAAGGCGTCAGACTGCTTATGGTGGTGTTTATGATGGTCAGATGCTGCGTCTTTGTATTCGATGGGCTACCATGAGTTAACGCAAGCTCACACGCACCATCCTAGAAACTGTTTTCTTTATCGGGTAAACTTAACTATTTGCCTAATTTAGTTTAACCCAAGTGGATTGCCCGTAGAAATGATACAACTGTGTTTTCCATTGAAACAAAATACTCGACAAATTTTATCGTATCTACTGAGTAGCACTGTTCGTTTTGTTTTTAACTAATTTCAGTGTAGATTAGAATTTAGTAAAAAGTAATTTACATTACACTGGATGGATGATAACTGTCCACATGTTTCAAACAACATTTGGTCATAGCATTGATTAGTCTAACAGGTAAGCTCGAATCTTTCACAAGATGACGAATTCATTGTTAAAAACGTACCAGTCAGACCTACCTGCTTAAATAATACCTGGTAATTTGATAGCTCTTGTTTAAAAGCACATCCAGAAATAACTGATACAGGTCTATTAGTGTTCATGTAAACTAAACTCTGTCCGTTTAAAATTGAGACATTCTTCTCTACTAAGATACATACTACTAACTAGCTCATCGGGAAGGCCATAGATTAGGCTGTGTGATGCAGTTAGCCCTATGATTCATTGAAATTTCTAGTGCCCTTCCAAAACATTTCATGTATGAGTCACGACTGATTTAACCAGTTCGGAGGTGAGAAACAGAAAGATAATAATCTGCTAAATCGGTTGAAAGCAACTGGCGGGTTCTCTGTAGGATTGTGGGGAATTTGTCGGGTCCTGCTTACCAGCAATGTTTGGTAAATGTCCCATCCATCGTGTATAAAATACTTAACGCGAAATTGCGCTGACATAAAGAGTTGGCCTGATCACTCCAACCGTTTCGCCTACTTAATGATTCTCTCGACTTATACGAGGTCGCCCGACGTTCAAATGGCTGGAGTAAATAACGGGAAATTAGATGACAGTACTACTTATAAGTGTCTGAACGTCTCCTTTTAGAAACGTGTATTGTGAGATTTTTTGAATGTGGCATTTTGATGGTGATCTAAGAATATCACACATTTTGCTGCATTTGTTGCTCTTTGTTACAGTGGAACGTATATTGAGTCTGTATACTAAGCCTTTGTTTGATCATCTTCCATAGGCTATTCGACCGGCGAAAGGCGGAACCTACTATGTGGACCATCTGCCATTACTGGCCGATCTTAGGGGATACTCAAACATGGAACCAGTTGCTGTAGCCGAGGAATCAACCGCTTGTGTTGTTGAAGACGATGGTGCCGAACTGTGTCGCGATTCCAGTGGTAATCCTCTGGTTCCTAACTGGACAAACCTTCAAGATTTAGAACTAAGAAGACGACAGCATACAACGGCAGCAATTCCGGAAAATCGCAGGTGTTATCGAGTTACAAGCAGTTCGAATCGCAATCGTGACCACAGTCAAGACCGGAGTTGTCACCAACCACATGAAAGCGTCATGGTGGATCACGTTAATAGTCTCCATGCTGGCCTGTCAACCAGTACACACGAGCCAGCTGCATCTAGCTGTCTGAACGTATGCACACTGGCCAGTCGATTACAGCTTCAACCCTCATCGGTAGAAAGCTGCCATCAGCTCAATACAACAGGACGTTCACATCCCAGAAGACAACCCACGCATTCATCCCAGTGCATAAGGGAAAGGGAAACCGAACCAACTTCAAACTCTCGTAGTTCCGCCACTTCAAGTGGAAGCCTCAGAATACTTGGACAAACTGCTCGTAGCTTACTGACTGATTTACTGCGAACCAACCTATCATCCACCTCCTCTGCTCCTTCGGGAAGTCGTAATCCTGGAAATTTGCCGGCTACCAACCAAAATCAATCAAGGTCAAACATTACAAGCCCACCTTCGTTAAGATCACATAATAGGTCAAGCCGTGGAGAGGATCGGACCACCACTTTGGCCAATCCGAATGCAGTCATATTATCCAGAATCTCCCATCAACGTGACCGCAATATTTCAAACACGACGCATCAACAACGAATAGTAGTGAGTTAAAATTGTTATAGTCACCGTTTTAAATGAAAGACATTAATACTGACTGAAGCATGTGGGATTAGCTTCATTTCAAGTTGAACAGCACTCAAAATTGATCGCAGCTGTCGCATTCCCATAGACTTTCCAGCCGGCCCCTTTCGAAAAGAAGCACTAGACTTGAATTTCGCTCTCATTAGAGCCCGTCAGCAGTGCATATTCTTGCCGCGGACGAGACCAGAACCCTAGTAAGTAATGATCTGCGCATTGGTCTTCTTATGTGAAGAAAGATTACTTTCATCTTTTCCTGAGTACGATCGGGAAATACCACATGATACAATGGTATTTGAGTTTACAGTAATTATCTCAGACATACCTAGCTTAAGGTGAATCAGTCGGTGGAACAGTGTACGCTTGACTCACTGAACAGGGATAAGTGTAATATTCCACTAGTCAGACCTCCAAATGTACAAACGGCAAGCATTAATACTGGTTGAATCTAAATGTATGATAACTTGTGTAATTGGACAAAACTGATCATGTGCAGTTCCATGTGAAAGACGCTGTTTTAGAAAACATCGTTGTAACATTCCAATTAAAATGAACAACGTATAAACGAAAACACAACCAAATAGCCGTGGTGGCTAACGGATAAATTTTGGCCTTTTTGCGAATAATTTGAAACGTTAATTTAATGAAAGCAGCTTACGATGGGCGGTAATGGTAAACTACCGAAAGTCCGCCTTTCATTCCTCAGAACAGACAAGGATGGTTACTCCTCCTAAGCATTTTAAAAGACACGGTTGTAAGTTCAGTACTGCCTAGAGAACAAAAATGCTTGCAGTAAACTTGATGTAAACTAGCTGCCCGAAATCTGAATGTCATCCCTTTTGTTCCATTACTGCTTCTACTTTGGTTACAATGTTTCCCACTGAACTGTTTATATCCCTGTTTACTCTCGTGTTTAACTAAAGGTCAGTGCCGAAGAGCGAGCGCGAATGCTGACTCTAATCCCGATTCCGTTGCCTAATTATGAGGAACCGAGTGCTGGTGAAGTGTCGTGTGCTCATGCAGACACTGCAGATACACCGGATTGCAATGTCAACGAGTCAACTCTTCGGAACAGAATTCACACAGGACAGGGTTCTAGGGAAACGGCGACATATTCTCGTTTAGTATATGGCGTATACAATCAACTCGGTGGACTGAACCTGGATCATACGGCACCAGCTATGTCATCAGCAACCGCAGTGTCAACGACAGGGGACTTGAATTCCCTCTCGATAACCGGTGAAGATGAGACCAGTGAACAAAACAGAAGAGGTAGGTGCACACAGTTCAATAAGTATTGTTCTCCTCCTTTCACTGAAGATTCAAAATAATGTGAGTAGTTGTCACAAAAGACTGAATGAAGGTAAACTGGTCTTAATTCAGGCCACAGCGTCTTCTGTTTAGTTTAGTATCTACTGTGAGTAAATGCATGAACAAGACTATGTTTACTCTGGGGATTGTTGGTTCATGCACCAATAATGTAGTGTGTGGTTATCAGTTCTTCCGTACTATTCCTCATAAACCGTTCACTCTTGAGGCTAGTCTCGTTATCTCCCATCTGTGAACGGACACTTGTTTAGACTACAAAGATTAAACTTCCACTATCTTGATCAGTTTAGTGTCTGTCTGCCTTAGACCTCTGCACAGCGATCAGTTGCCTGATTGGACGATATCTCCTGAAGATAGAACACTGTCCAAGGCTAAATCACTCTTAAACTGGAGCAAAGTTTATATTTTTGAAGTTTTCCTTTCAGCTTACGCTGCATAACCTCTCCGGGTGTTGTCTGAACTCAACCGTCATCCCGGATACTCTCGAGTAGTCTGGTTGCTGGATGGTACGGTTAATGTCAGATATGCACACGTTTGGAAGGCCACTTTATACGAAATTGATAGTTTGTATGTTTAGACCACTCCTGTAAACCACTCCCGAAACACCGTTGAAAATTATACGTCATGGGGCAATGAAGCAAACCCAAACAGAATTTCATAAATGGAAGTATCGAGACGTACTGCATGCTTAGTTTCACATGCGTTCCACTCAAAGAGATCTTGCGAAAATTGTCGGTTCTGTAAAGCGTAACGACTGATGGATATTGACGTATTCACGGATAAGCAAAATCCGCTTTTCCAGATATATATGCAAAGTCTACGGCTTAAATTCACCAACATTAATTCTTTTCAAAAAACCGCCGTTATATTGTACTCATTCTTGTAAATCCTACTTATTGACTCTTTGTTTATAATAGCAGAAGGTTAAACCTCATCGGTACAAAACCTGCTCTTAGTTTGTATATAGTCAAGCATTACTGGAATAAATAAAACAGGTGTATATGAGAGCAGTAGGCTGAACAGTCAGGAACAGACTTCCGATGACACTGGACTGTACAATGAAATCCTGGATACGTTGACAAGCTGAAGATCAATTTTGTGACTCAGTGTAATCAGACGAGGTTATGTTAAGAGCGCACTAGCCTACTGTAGATGATGGCTAGTGTAAACCTGCACATTTTACAGACACACACATGATGACTGCTTGTGTACACTCAATGGGCCAAATCATAAAATACACGTGAGGTATCCTGGTAACAATTGTGCATGTTCAATAATTCCATAGGTGTAATCCTTCAAGACAGTTCTGGTTGCCAATCGAAGCCAGGCGATCAGTTTACGTGGCTTAGCATGTGAAGTTCGCGAACTTTATCAACTCGATCTTTTTTATTCGGATGAATTGTCATGAAGCGGTAACTATGCGCATTTCTGGGGTTTTGTAGATCAGACTCATCAATCCATTTTCTACCATTTGTATAATCTAAGTTGTAAGACGACCAAAAGATGAGGATTAGGAATATTCATTGACATGTCAGACGTCACAGAAAATAAAGTATTTCACTAAATTAATGCAATAAACGAGAATATTTGCTTTTGTCACTAACTCAGTTTGAAACGAATTTACAAACCTGTACCTCGTACGTTTCTTTTTGTTTTGTCATGTTCTGTTGGCGTTAATCAGGACGCACAACGAGGAGAAACAAGGCAGTCGATTTTCTTGGGGACTTTGAACACGGCAGTAGAAAAACTTTAATCACGTGATATTATTCTTTCGATCGTCATTAGTGTTAAAAATTGAACGACGAACCACAAATCGGGAACCATGGAAAAATAGATTAGGCAGACGGACAGGACGGGAGTTATAGAAAGACAGGCAAACGAGACAGGTAAAACATGAGAAGGCTGGCTACGAGTTCCCCTAACTTCAGGCCAGAGTGCTTTTTTATAAACCCTGATGAATAAAACTTCATCGTACTAGTGAATATTGTGCCAATTTCTCCGGAAGATGACGTGGAATGTGTCGTAATCTACGACTCTGATCACGCCGAAATTTTTGTCATGAGTAAAACTGGGTCTTTTGCCTTGCGATGTGTATACACCTGTGGTGCCATAGATTTTGTGTTTAACTGATGTAAGGAATTCGAAAATATTGACACTTCGAGGATGAACACGATGCAACGTTGGTCACAAATAATACAATAAAATACATTTGCCGGATATCTAGTTCAATAAGAAAAAGTTGGCTCAACATGAGAAAACACTGTGTTAAGATATGTATTGCATAAAATTTCGAAACCACTTAATCGACACCGAGAAGATCAATAGAAATAGTGAATGTAATCAGTAAATCCATCATTTACCGGCTTGAACAGAATGCTTGTAACATGGACAATCCAGAAGGGGCAATGACTATCACAATATTTAAGAGATGACAGGTTATTATTTCGCAAACTAACTCACTGAATCATGAAAGACAACTGTGACAAACAATAATTCTTTATCAGATCAGCAAAACTGTCTATTCAGTCCAATTTATAAACCTGTGGTCAAGACCTCTGAGTCATGCTGAAGTTATTCTCTTCACTGAGGCGACTGAGTATGGTGCAAAATAATCCGAAGTAATCCAGACCCCGGAACTTCCTTTGTTGTTTTGACTCATGATCATTTGATTCATTGATAACAATAGCATTACTCCGAATTAGAAATTCTGATCACATGGTTAGCGACCAAATGGTCCCGTCTCTTCTGCTTTCGAAATGATCCTGTAGGTTAAATAGTATTCATAAAAGGTTATGTTTGGGCTTTTGAATGGGATCATTCAGTTGCGTTTCTGGTGGGATTATCGGGGGTTGTAATTAACGTGCTAGTCTCACAAGCGCGTAGAGTAGAAATTCTAATCAGGAGTAGGATGTGCACTAACGATGGGCTCAAATAAGAGTGTCACTCTAGTCTATTACGTCCATTTGATGTGGGCTAGCTGGAAAGTCTGTTTGGACGCGGAAGATGTGATCAAGTGGGGATGGTTTTCATTTCGGCATTATTAGTCATTTCCTGTGGAAAACCCTTCAAGGGACGTTACGGCATATCAGGCCAGCTTGTCTCAAAATTGTAAATTTCTAGCACCACATAATAGTGCTAAAACCTATTGCATACCTACTGGTTTGTCGGCTCATCCTAACTATAACGTACTAGTGAACGGCGCTTGCACACCACTGTTGCATGAGTGGGTTTGCCAGCAGAAGATACATGCTCTGTTTACGTCATACATCCCAACTGTTTCAGTCCAGTAAGGTAAGACTATCACAGGTCACCACGGACAGTGTCTGGCTGTTGACAAATATCACAATGGCTAACGGACAGTGTGGGGCTAGAACCCAGCGTGTGTTATTGTATCCAATGGTACAGATAAAAAACTGATTATGGAACGGTTACGAAAAACATTCACACGTTAAACAGGAAAACAAATAAATTGAACACCATTCATGTTTGGTAGTAACTTTGCAATCAGATAAACTTTTCAGAAATCTAAATACTTTGGCCCGAGTTAATACTCAGATTGTGATAAAGATATGCGTTAGTGATGAGCTTTGATGAGTATGAAATTCGAATCTAGTACGTCCTTCTGAAGTCAGCTTGTGAAAACATATATACTTGCAAAAGCTGTAGTTACATGTGAACAGTGTGCAGTATAAATCCAAAACATTTCCATTCGCTAGTTAGTTTGTCAATTGTATGAATGTGAAGCCGTGTCGTATACTTTTTGTGTAGCCTATGGCGTTTAATAGTTTTCCAAAAATTGTTGTAGGACCTTGTTTAAAATCAGTAAATTTCCGTATTTAATTTTGGTCTTCTGATAGAGACAAATTTACCAATTCCATTGACAATGTAAACAATTACTTCCGAAAGTCGCTAAGCTAAATTGTTTTGTTTTCCTACCATTACTGGTCATCTTTTGTATAAAAGAACTTGGTAATATACACAAAAGCTTTGATAAAATTTGACATGCCTAGCAGACAGTTTATGTTGTTTTCTGCAAAATGTGTTACTTATGTAAGCTTAGCCCACATGGTCTCTTTTTATGAGGCACATGAAGCACTTTTAAATTCAAGCCAAAGAAATTGTATTCTCCGATATTTACACTACTAGTTGGAGTAGAAAATAATGGCTTACCTCAACTCATGGATATAGCCTTGCGGTTCAGATATCTCAATAAAATCAAAGGCAATTCGATTTCTCGGAATAAACTTCAGGGGCTCATGCGTTTGTTATTTCTTTCCATCTCCATTTCCATCGATTATTTCGTCATTACGCTCTGCTAGCCAATCAATCGGCGGACTTCTAAAATAGGACTCTTTTTCCTAAGTATGCTGAAGTTTCAGGTGATATTTTGAAAGACGTCTTTTTGTGTATCGCAGTACTTAACCTAGCTGAGACATACATTGTGAACCCATTTTGTGGGGTAACTCTTCTGGATCATCATAACTAATAAGCTCACAGAAGAATAGTTTCAACTAGTGAACATCCTAAACGTTCTTGTTTACTACACGTTCCTTCTCATGACTAAATCAGGCATGTTCACGATAGCTTCATTGTTGTCCGCCTGTCCCAACTAGGACTGCTGTGTTAGCGAGGTGACTGCCTCACAGGGCCTTATTTCCTCACATTAACGGAGGTGAATATCTGTGGACTTTCTTCAGAATATTATGTTTGATTATTATTCTAGATATATATCCATGGAGTTATACAACTTTTTAATCCTTCTGAGTGGTATTTTTTGGAAGCTAAAATCGTTCACTCTAGATAAGCACAGACTATCCACATCATTTAAAGCAAAAATATTTTTGTTCAGGTTACAACATGTTTACAGCTGTTTGAGCTACTAGAAGTGAATTAAACTACGGGTCGAACATGTTACGCGGCTAAACTATGCTGCCTGACCCACTTTTGTTGGTATGAATGCGTAGATTCAGATGTTTACTGAAGATCAGTGATCACATTCCACTAAAATAGGTCGGCCTATAGATCCTACAATGGACAGTTCGTTCAGCCTGCATATTTATCCAAAGGTGGTTAGTGATAACAGTAGCGTGCATATTTTGAGCGTTTTGTAATGGGTGTAATCAAATATTGTCTATGCCATTGTGCAAAGTGAAGTCATCGATGATTAGGCATCCTAAGAGGAAAGTCATGCTGGAATCAGATCAAGCGGCTGATTAGCGACTAATGCAACAAATTTTCAATATCTTGGGATTTAAGCGACTTGGTAAGTTGGTTTTCTTTCACACTACTTGGGATTTTTTGCATGCTTCCTGCTGAACGTGTGGGTATGCAATCGGTTACTTGTAACTACGTTGCTGGGATGATGACAAAGTTTGTCACCATGGTAAACATTAATAACAACTTTTGAAATCAATCATCCGAATGATGTCAATAAGTGATTTTCGCATACGTACGAAGTGTTTGTTCACTTTCAAGGTATGTCACATCATGCACGATAAAGCAAATCAAGGTGATAGGTAAACTGTCGGTCTTACTTTATCGAACACTTCATCTGATGTGAGCATCTTGTGTCCAGCAAACAAATTTAGCTACTGTTTCGTGTGATTTGTTTAGAGCACTCTTAATTCAGTGGATTCTACAACTGATATATACTCTCGAATTTTTTCCACCGTGAATCATCTGTAGCTTGTTCGCGAACACATCACTGCCGTCCGTTCGGTGGCCAGACCAATGAGGATTTGATCCGCGCTGCTGGTGATGGCAATGTTAAAAGACTGAAATGTCTGCTACAGCATCATCATGTAAACGTAAGCGTATTCAAAGTATTTTTACATCATCGTTATTCATGTCCTTATGAATACCATCTGTCCGGCAGATGTTTCAGAACAAACACGATTTTGTCCTTTTGTGGGCATATATCGTATGCAGACATGTCTACCTATTTGTTTTTTCAGTTTTGTGAACGGTGTTTACAGTGAGTTGCTGACAGTAAACAGAATAGGCTGACTTCAGTATTCCGGAGTTCTTTTCCTGTTAAGTATATTTGTAAGTCAATCATATACCGAACCTCCTGGGCATGCTGTACTGAAGTTGTATACACCCAACAAACCACCCGGACAAAGTTCAACACAAGTCCGATGCCGTAAATGTCATCGCTTTTTGAAGTGCAGCTTTGGTCTAGGACACCCTTTGTATACCTCTGATAATATGGCATGGTTCCAGCAGCTGCGAGGAGATATAATCGTGGAAAGCTCCTTTCTAGTTATCCGTCATTAGGCTAGCTCCATTGCAGAGCGTTTATTCTGACCACCGTGGAATCTGTCGGAATTCACTTACGTAATTCACGATTGTACGTTCGAAAGGAAGTCGTTCAGGTCCTACGGTTACTCACTTGACAAATCCAGATGTCAATCTGAACATCTATTTGTGCTCAATTTAAAAATTGTTCGAAATTATTATATGATAAATTGTTTTTGACTTTATCCGTCTGACAGTCACGGCGATACAAAGAGGGTTTTATAGTAAAGAATTTGGAATGATATACGCTGAAACTCATCCGCAATCAACCTCAACATTTACGTGGAGTTTAAAATTTATCAGAACTCGTCAATGGTGCATACCCCTGTCGTTACCGATCCAGTTTTATCATAGTGTAACCGTGATGACCACTGTGTTACGGACATGATGTTAAGCACGACTGAGTAGTCATGTACACGCTCAATCGCCTTCGTTGACAGGTCACGATCAAGCTGCCTGATCTTCCTGACAGATGACAATCGTTGACCCTGATGGCTTGATAATATATGACAAAAAAATAAAACACAATTTACTCGACACAAGTCAAATGTATTAACACACCAAGAGAGCCGTTATTATCGCATGGAATAACACTTCCTGAAATGGATGTAACAGTCACAAATAAGTGTATTTACTGTCTGAACTCCCAGATCGTCGATTGAGGAAACGAGTCATTGTAACAGGCCATTAATGTGATTCATCTAGCGAACGCTTCATCTGATGTTAACATCTTTAGTCCAACAATTGAACTGAGTTACTCTTCCATGTAATTTGCTTGTACCATTTTTACTTCAGTGAAGTTTGCAACTGGTTTACATCCTTGTATTTTTTCATCACCAATTATCTGTAGCCTCATTGTTGGCACATCACTACCGGAACCTAATGTCACTGAACTTTTGTGGACTATGCCCGTCCATACTCACAAGCGGAAATTACATACAGAAAAACCGCTGAAATAGCTTACCGAGTTGTCTTGGTCCTGCTTAGATGGTAACTGGTTTGATTGCTCACACCTGTTTGTCTCCTGTATCTAATCTGTATGTGTTATATTTGCAGCTAATCAGGGTGAACGCAATACATTCTTTCGTTCTGGTGAAGTTGTTAAAAAGGGCCCTATGATATAATTATCTTATTGCGTATTGCTGAGCTACTTCGATCCTGCAACACGCGACCAAACAACATCCTTGATTATTTAGAAGACGCAGGAGGAATCCAATCTAGAATTTCTTTAGTGTGTTCAAAGCATTTGCAGTGTGTACACGGCATTTTGATAATTACAGACATGTTGGAACGTGATGAACTTCGATGGACATCTCAAAATAACGTTTATTTCTTCTCACTTAGTATCCTGGATGCATGACTGACAGGGCTGATCTTTCTTGTCCAACGACTAATTAGAGCGCTTGATGTGGCATTTACACAGCTGCTTTCTGTGCAACTTGATCCTTGAGACATGGTGTCACATTCCATGAACATAAGAGTGGTACGTGGACTGATTATGTCTTCGAGTTTACCAAATGTTATCAACCGCTTCAATGGACATTGTTTTTCGACCACCTAGTTTTAAAAGGCCAACTTCTGTCCATAAAGCTGTCTGAACTGTAAAAGTGTTGTTCCAGTTTTATGCATATGACTACAATATGGTTGGCACACGGTTGCTATATAAGTAACTGCACATGATTCTCAACAGCATACCGTTGGGCTCAAGAAATGTCTTTTCCTTGGGTGTTACAAGCTTATATAGGTAACTTGCTAAAATAAAATGTATTCCTCTAAATACTCTTTTTATGTACTATTTTTTGCAGGTCAATACCGGTTTTGCCGGGTCGACAGCTTTACACGTTGCTTGCGATGCTGGACATTTGGCATGTGTGGCTCTGCTTTTACAATTTGGAGCCAAGCGACAGCTACGTGATGGTAGTGGCAACCAAGCAGTTCATGCAGCAGCTCAAGGTGGGAACGTGAACATTCTTCGTTTGTTACTTGATCCTCGTGTTGTTCTGGGTGGTGAGCGATCTGTCTCTCCCAATGACGAAGTCACCATCACTCGTGGAGATAGTACGGGAAACCTATTGGATTCCGATGGATGTGCATCTGAAAATGCACACCGCCTGCCTTCTGCTAGGTCGGACGATACAGCAGATGTGAACTCGAGGAACGCACTACGTCAAACCCCACTGCATTTAGCAGTAAATCGACACGACTTTATTGTGGCGCAATGTTTGCTTGAAGAATGGAATGCTTTGTCTAACCTACAGGTAACTCTCCGGTTTTATAGTTTTGTTGCATGTATTGACTTCAGCGTAAAATTCGACCGAATAAAAATTCAGTGTAACTTTGAAAATGAATTATGTCATTCGGACAAGTTGATACTCACTATAGTTGTTAAAATGAGCGATTGTGAATCAAATTGTCTGTTGTAACATAAAAGTTGTTTGTAATCAGAAAGTGATTAACGCCAGTAAAAATATATTAATAACAAGCAAATAGTAGTGTATCGAATAACAATGTTATACCAAAATGTTTGAAATTCCCAAAATGATGAGAGCACATAAGGAATGCTTACGAATCACCAGTTGAAACAGTGGAAGGTTGTGCAGTATGAATGACTGATGGACTAATGTGGGAACTGTTGTAGACTTGCAATTTGTTTGCTGAATGAAGATGTACTAGTCTCTGAGTCAAAAGCCCTCACCGTAGAACCGTGAACCGTTTACCTCCCGTGAAGGCGTCAAAACAGCATGCTACGTAGCACTGAACAGTAGCTCACCATTTCGGGTTTTTAGATATATAAGATCACGTCGGGTTTGTCAGTTGTTATATCAGTCTTCCTATTTTGTGTATGACTTGTATTAAAGATGAATGCCTGTATTCGGGAAATGCTCTTAGCTTGGATTAGTAGCTTGGTCTTAGTATACATGTATTTACCTGAACATTAAACTGACTCAGGAATAACTAAACATGATTGCATTTGGAAGTACTCTCGTCGGTTAAAAACTTTAGAATGCGTTTATAATACTCAAGTAGCTGGAACGAGTAACAATCAGTAACATTTAAGCAAAGGTTCCTGTCAAATCAAAATGCTAAAATTACGAATGAAGAGATTTGATTTCATTGCGCTCCCCTGTTGCATTCTGTTACACAAACCAAACAGTCATTTGTTATGTGGTTGCACTTACCAAAACCAATAACAAAATATTTTGTAGACAGATTTAATCATGCGTATAGGGTTTGCATGAGACTGTTGTTCGGCATTTAACGGCCATATTTACTAACAGATTCTTTCACGAGTCATGTGGATGCACTACGGTTGAGCAGCTTTATTGAAGATTTGGTTGGTGCCACATCTAAGCTACTGACCAATACCGTGGATTACCATCAAAATGAAACAGTGCGTTAGATCTATCTAAAGAGGTAATGATGCTAAAGGTGTAACAAATACAACTTGAGAAGTTGTTTCTCAAATACGTTGGGTGTAAACTTTCATGAAACTAATGATCCGTTTGTTTTAATGGCAACCTAATGAACAGTAGGTCTACCAAAGGAAGTGAGGCATATAAAATTAGAATCTAAGTATGTGCGTCTTGAAGCATTGAGTACAAATCGAATCTGGAATGCATGAACGGTCTTTAGACTTTTGGCTATCAGACGTTTTAAAGTAGCTATCCGTAGTACTCTGTAGTGTCTTGCTTAATTTTCGAAAGGGGTCCGGTAAAATAACAACAAACTTTGTTAAAATCTTTTTAAGGTATCTTGCTGAGCTGGCAAATACTTATTAGACAGAACACTCAAACATTCGCCATTTTTAGTGTCGTTCAGAATGGACATTCAATACTTTCGTATTTACCCAGTTGCGTGATAGATAATAGTGTAGCAGGTTCGCACGAAACTTCCAAAAACCCACTAGTGCAGCCTCTGTTGTGCAACATTTTGTATACGGATGACAATGATTTGCTTAAATGCTTTGCATACAGTAGACGGACTATGTTATGCCACACTACTTATATCAATAATCTGTATGAATTGTCGCTGACACCTTTGAAGGTAAAAAATTTTGTTCATTTGGTAAAATTTTCACGTTCCGTCTAAAAGAGTATGACTGATCGTTTGAGGTACGGTTTCAAATTCACGCTCCATCATTCGGTGATTTTCGGTCATTTGATCACAATTCACGTGTGTCAACAATGCAAACCATTTGAACGCTACTGAAAATCGACGGTGTGCGGCCATGGAAAGTTTCATATCGTGACTAGCAACCGATGTCATAGAAATACACAGTCCACAGCATCTATAGTAGATAGTAAACGAATAAGCGGAGTACTTGCTCAGAGTAGAATTTCTCAGGACATGCTTGGATAAGTTGAAGTAGCTTAGAAGTACTCAATAAATCATCTTCTCATTAGTTATAGAGATGCTGACATTAGTGGTAAATTGATTTTGCCAGTTAACTTCAATAACAAAAGATTGTTTACGTACGTATTACGTAACCTTTAGTTCATCACAGTCAATGTTGAATGTGTACACGAATTGTTATTTAGCTCGGGTTTCACCGTTACTAGTTTTCGTTCATTTTGCACTTTTGACAATTACAGCTCTAACCAAATCCGTGTATATGACCTAATAATATTAGGCAGTACATGAAATGGCGAACCTTTAAATTTCTTTCCATGGTTGGTGCTAACAGTTTTCCTCGTAAACTGAGATCGATAAGGCGGTTATGTTTGAGTTGTAAGTTAACATGGATCTTTCAGGATTGTAGAAGATATTGAACGGGATTTTGTGAACAGTTGGTCCCAGTAACTGTAGTTGGTGGTCATTAAATTTCAGGCCGGCTGCAAATGACAGATAGATGTTAGTTCATAGAAAAAGGCTGTACATCAGCATCCGTTCCAAATTATGCACAAGTCGTTCTACTAAGAGTCTGTAAAAGTGATCGCTAATCGCATATTAACATATTGTATTCTACCTAAACATTCAAATTACAAGCCAACACCCACTAAATTCTTTTCTACATGCCATGAATAAAGAAACACAAAGACTGTCTTTCACTTGCTGCACGTAACAACGAAACCTTAGTGAGTCGCTCAAAAAATATCGCAATTGTGTTAGAAGCACGTCCAACTGTTGCGTGGTTTAGAGAAAATTGATGACGCCTCGTGGACAAATAAGGTTAATCTCGTTTACGCAATCGACCGATTTCTTACAATATGCAAACCTTATAAATCAATACAATGTGTTATGATGAAAACGCACAATCTGAAGTAGCGTTCTCACTGTAAGTGTATATAGCTGCTACTGCTCAAGTACAACGGTGAACTGTGGCGGCAAAGATAATCTGGTTGGATCACTGCAACATCCTCCTTAATAACTGTGAATGGATTTTCAAGTTGTTGACATCCTCGGCCTTAATTAAGTCAAGAGTTCCAGGCGTTAGGCGCGTAGGTC
>JTDE01000057.1:424590-438097 GCA_014338405.1 Paragonimus skrjabini miyazakii | reverse complement strand
GGGTCTACGAAACTCCACTCCAACAACATGTCGACCTATGATTCCGTTGAAATCTTGCATCCATGTCGTTTGCAAGGCTGAATTTCATAACTGGTGTAATCCACCTGAAGCTGTTTGTAAGCGGTATAACACTTGACTCTGTTCAGAAGAGCAGCCATGCGCCAAGCATCGCCCCTTTCGAATGTTCAGATAATACGTCTGTGTGTTTCGGAACTGATGCGGATGTACTTGCGTTCGCCAACTATGTATGAAAGGGAATTAATGAGAATGTTTCCAGAAACTGTTTTGCTCTCACATTACATTTTGAAGTGTATTACGACCCCAAAACTCATTCCTATTGGACGTGAGATCCACAGATATCCCTAACCACTCGCAACCCTTTATCTATCAACAGCCCACAGGTTGATGAATTGGTAAGAACAGGGTAGAATGATCTGTGCTCCACTAAAACCGCCAACCTCTTTCTGATTAGGCAAAGCCATTGACACCCGTCGAATAACCCCTACCATTTCCTCGGTCAAAGTAGCCAATCCGAAGTGCTCTAAATAAGATTGGTTTTCCGTTCTGGTTAGTTGGATCAATCAAGTTCTTGCCATCGCATGCAAGATTCTAAGGTGGCAGTTCTAATGCATCAAATGGGATTACTGTAGCATGTATTAAAAAATCCTATAACTATATAAAAGGACACGGTAATTGTCTGTAAAGCAAACCAAGGTGCTTGTTCACTTAATCAAAACAGCTAAAAGACATATGTTGTTGGGTGTTAGCATATCGATTTACTGTCATCAGTAGTCAAGGTAAAACCAGCAAATTTTATACAAATCGCATATAGTTTCAACAAATGAATGAACTAACTAACCGCCCAACTGCGTGCTCTGTTGAGCAACATGGAATGGTCTCTCAGTAAAGGTGACACAATCAATTGATCGATTTGTCTACCATGTAATACACTGACTCATTTGTAGTTGTAGTGATGTGCACGTAGGCAGAACAGACCAGTGTTTGCATCAAAATGTGATGGGGCAAATTTCTAAACAACTATCACAGGCAACGACAAAAAATGATTAACTGATTCTAACGCGCTCGAAGACGCCGGTTTCATCCTAATAACCTGTCGTCTAGGTAACCCGGTCAAATCATTCACTTTATCATTACGTCATTGGAACGGAAAACTGTTAGGGATTAGTGAAACAACGCTAATCAGTAAACATCGCTCAGTATTTTGTGCACAGGAGGCACTGACGCAGTCTCCTTAGTGTGGAACTGATTGCACTTTGGCGCGCGAAAGGTCAGAAAGCACTTGTTGTTTCCATGTGCAGTTTATATAAAATCTGCTGTTTTCACGTTAGCGACTGATAAGAGTAAATCGAAATATTAACATTTCACGACGTATGTCTTCTATGTGTTTCAACTAACTGGATAAAGGGGACTCAATGCTTTAAGTGTTTCGAACTAACTATGCACCTTATGGAAACTTAAGGTGTCTTTTGTGTTATTTACCCGTCCGCATAATCAATTATATGCGGTCTAACCTGCCAAGGTTGTAGAATTATACAGGAAGTACCGTGGTAGGCTCAGAGACCATTAGAAGGCTGCAGATGAACTAAGCCAAAGTCGTATTATCTCGTGACAAAGAACCCTTGCCAAATTTTTTGATTCCAAAGAACTCCCTATGAAAATGTCAGAGGATCCTTTATCCTGTAACTTGTTTTTCGTCCAGATGACTTGCGTACGGTGCTAGCTACCGCTGAACACATTTACTGACTGGACTCGCTCACTGTCCACATTTGTGAGATTGCGCTTAAAGATGGAGAGACTCACACTGTAACGAATAGGCGTCCAATAAAGCACAATCTTTATAGTCCAACGCGCTAGTTACCATGCCACACGCGCGCTCGCATTGTTGAATCACAATTCCTGTCCACACCACCCCCGGTTGCCGCTCACACGACGTGTGCACTTCTGCCCGGTTTATGTGTGTGATCGGCACCGTTTGTCGGGGGGTTTTCTGCCTGCCAGTCTTCGTCCGTTGGTCCGATTTCGTTGAGCGGTAGCTCGTCTGGTCACTCGTGTTGTCTTCCATATATCCATTGTGAGATTTTACCGTACTCCACGACCGTGTCGAGATATTCCTCTGTTTTCAAGTTGAACATCACCCACAATTGATCGCAGCTGTCATATCCCCATAGACTTTCCAGTCGGCCCCTTTCGAAAAGAAGCACTAGACTCGAGTTTCGCTCTCATTACTCTCATTACTCACAAGCGAAAGTGGATGAGCGTTCACATATGATAATTCGGTCGTGCCTAACGTGAGGTCAATGGCGCAGTGGTAAACACGGTTGCCTCATGAACAGCATGTCCGTGGTTCAAGTCCCGGCGGTGGTGATGATATGCACTACTGACGAGCTGTTCTAATGAGAGCGAAACTCAAGTCTAGTGCTTCTTTTCGAAAGGGGCCGACTGGAAAGTCTATGGGGATGCGACAGCTGCGATCAATTGTGGGTGATGTTCAACTTGAAATTAACCAAATCCCCGACTACTCATCAGTAATATTCCTCTGTGTTGGAATAATCGCGCCTACGATTTGGCCACCCATCCTATTTTGCCAACCATGTCTCGCCCATTGGTCCGATCCAGTCGAGTGATGACTCACCAGGTCACCCACAACGCCCGCGATCCGCTTGCTGTGAGTTTTTGAACGTACCTCCCCTCGAGTTGAAGTATTCCGCCGAGAGTTGGAATACTCGCACCTTCTACCTGATAGTCCACCACGATACGAACTCTTGATTCATCCAGTACGACTTGGAAGGATGATTTCTGCGGCTTTAAACCCACACGGTTAAACTCATGGGTTAAACCATTTAAGATAGGCTGTCCATTGCCTGAAAGTTATCCCTAAGCCTTAACTTCATTACTGGATACCGTCACGGAATCTGCGAGCCTTCGCGCCAACCATATTGGCTCATAGTCAGATATATCGCTCGAAGGTCAGTGAGAAAATTTGTTCCTCGATGATCGACCATTTAGTAACTATTTTTGACAGGGCTTGCTTGTAACATCTAAACACTGAGTTTTAACGGTTCATCAGAGCTCAACAGGAATATCTATTTTGTGTTATTTTGAAACTGTTGTGGTGACAGCTTCTTATTAGTGACGGTCTTCCGTCGACTAAAGAGTTGGAGGTCTTAGCCAGGGATACAATGGCGGTTCCCGCACATCAGCATGACAGTATGCGGCCCAAACACCCATGGTGACGAATTCATTTGCTATACAATGTGGTAAGCTGGCTTGAGCGGTTGCCTATTCAGTCGTATGCTTGGTGAATGTTGTATAACTTGTTACAATCCATTTCTACGTTGCCTGTTATAGACGATTGTGAACTAAAGACTGGCTGAATTGATGTCTGAACAGATAACAGGTCAGACAAACTCGAATATATATCTTGTTTGCATCAAGTTCCAGGAATTTCGATTATCTCAAATCGAACACTTTTCATACTCAATTACGGTGCTCTTATTCACATAAGCCTTTCCATTGGCTCATTTCATAGGGCAGTACCGCACGGGAGATCCGCTCCTAGTAGAGCTTATCAGTTGTGCATATCCTGGTCCAAGCTGAAACTTACAGTCTTATTTGTAGACTACTGCGTTAGTCACAACGCCAGTAGCCTCACACTAAGAGTGACTGATCAACCATGTCTAAATACTCAGCTGCAATATTGTGTGAATCGTGTTCAGATGGCCCGGTCGTCTCGATAAGAGAAACATTAACTGTCTTGTTAGCTCAACTCGAAAACCCAACAATCAGGAACTTCTCAGTTAGGTTGAAGTCATGGATTTCATTAAACCAACTGTTTGCACTGGATTTCTGGTTGAACACTTAAATTTGATTTATCGGTCACGCTTAGTGTAAAGTTACCGGTGCTGTGGTTAACACGTTAGTCTCACACGCAAGAGGATGGGAATGCAATGTCTGGCTCGGATAAGCAAGTATGCACTAATGATTAACTGCAGTAAGAGCGAAATTGAGGTCTGGTGCTTGCTTACGGTGCGGGATGACCGAAAGTCTTATTCGAATGCGAGGACTGTGATCTAACATGGATGATTTTCAATCTCAGAATTATGTTTATTGTAAGTGGTAGAATCCTAGTACAACAGTGTCATTGTGATCACACATTGCAGTTAAGCTCGGAATTCTCTCTATTGGCATTTATTTTTATATACGTGCGTACAACCTCGTCCAGATAATTCAAAGAAAATCTGTTAGACAGTCTATCTTTTGCCGTCCAAATCCGTCCCTGTACTCGAGAACAACGATTAATCCAATCAGGATGAGCGGAACTGTCCAGAATGGTCGAAGGGTAACCTTGGTTAGTTTTTTACCCGTCCGACCTTCATTCCGCTACGCTCATTGGCAGACTAGTGACGTCAGCTATTTTTTTCCGTAGCCGTCCTTTTATTTTACGACCCGAGAATGTTTTCAGGTCACTACGTGCCATAAAAATACCTTGTATTTTTTCGTCTTGTCGTAGACTTTTTGGGGCGGAACAAAGCTGATTTTTGCACGCGTCTTTTGGTTTGTCTTGGGAGCAAATACGAGGATAGTCACGGTATTTTCGGAACCGAGATTTTTGTGTTAATTGTTACCGGGAAGAGAATCCGATTTTTGTCAGGCGCACCACTATATCGAAAACGAACCAGCGTATCCTTTCGAGGGTTTACAACAAGATCACTCAGAAATTTAAAATTAACAATCTCGAAATCGGAGATCTCGACCTGGTTATCGATTGGAGTTAACAGACAGTAACTGTGTCTCCATTTCGAGACGATCGGGCAACCGGATCATTACTCACAAGCAGAAGTGGTTGTTCACATATGATAATTCGATCGTGCCTAATGTGAGGTCAATGGCGCAGTGGTGAACACGGTTGCCTCATGAACAGCGTGTCTGTGGCAGTGGCGATGATATGCACTATTGACGAGCTCTAATGAGAGCGAAACTCGAAAGGGGCCGATTGGAAAGTCTATGGGGATGCGACAGCTGCGATCAATTGTGAGTGATGTTCTACTTGAAATTGAAGAAGATTGCTCACATTGAGAAATTTATTTGCTTAGTGTGTACGTACATTAAATTATGATGCCATCGCTCGCCGTGATTGGGACTTAGGAAATACATTAGAAAAGAAACTTTACGTGAACTCCAACTTTTAGTGTTTGACAAAAAAGTGCGACCTGTAACTCACTTGTAAACAAAGCTTGTTTGGCGAGCATCACAGTGAACCACTTAGTGAGTAGTTTCACGCATTTGTTTTTGATATGTTTTCCAAACAAAGGACGCAATGAATAAAATATTCCTGTCCAATTCTCGTGCGTTATTTACATTTACAACTACCCCATACTTTAGATGAGTCTGATGAATACTTTTAGTGTTCAGTGTGGCTTATGGGTGCATTTTGTAACCCTCTTTGTTTCTATTTGTGATGTAGCAAAGAAAACACTTATGAAACATCCAGCGGGCCTTGCCTCACCGGTTAAATAGTAAATTGTGATGTGACACACAAACTATTGTTTGTAACCTTTCCTTTTTTTGTCTGATTGCTCCATTTTACCTTGTCTACCCGTCGTGCAGCCAGTGAGACCAGGTACTTGATTAGAACATCCTTTCGGATTATGGAAACGTTAAAACCTGATCGCCACCTCCAGGTTCCAGAAGAGATCATTGATGCGTACAGTATTGTGTAGACAATATCATTCCCAAATATCTTTAAAACTTAAAAATGTCTATCAAAACATCGAGGGTTTGATGTGATTGTAGTTCATTATACGTGCTTATTCATAGTTGTTATGGACTATCGCAGATTATTGTAAAAACGCTGTGAATTGTATTCCAGCAAGGCTATTTCGCCAGTGTGGATCATTCACGGTAGATGTCCGGATTTCAATTATTCTAGCTTGACTGGGCATCTAAAACACTTTTGTGATAATCACTCACTGTAAATATAAAACTAGACATTTTGTGCACCTGGGATGAAGCATACTAAGTTGTCTTTTACACAGTTGTCCTTTACACCAAACTATTCAGACTTTCACCGTGAGTGAGATAAGATAACACATCCTCATATGACGATCCACTCAAATGCTTAAAACAGACTACTTCTGGCATCGGCGTGATAAACCAACCGGACGTGGTTGACACGCTTGTGTGTGTGTGTATTTGTAAATTCATTCAACCATGGAGAGTGCGACTGTGTCAAAACTCACCAGGAGCAGTTCGGCTTTTTCGGGCAAATCGAGATTGTGTTGATAGCTTATCGAGATGCTTTCGCTTTCACAGTATCTTCATGCAGCAAGTTCATAAATCTTGTTCGCTTGTTTTGTTCGTACTTGTGTGGTCGTGTCTCCAACTGAGCAAATCTCAGTTGTATAGGGTGTTCGTGTGCTTTCTGTGACGTACAGTTAACAGTAAATACTTTCGTTGCGAAGATTTTATGACGGTTGTCTAGGTTTGTAATGATTGACAGGGACAGGTACACACGATGGAGGCACTCGAGAATACCGAAATACTTGAAGTTCCGAAATGATGAAAGGCAGAGAGATAATTTTTAGAGATCCATTTGGACAAACCCACATTTTTCGATGGGTTCGAATCGTACATACACATTTCGCGTGTTATGCTACTTGAGTTACGATTTTGAAGCTGTCCGCTGGCGATTACTCTCACAAATCCTTGAGCGTGTTAATTCCCACTGATATTTGTGTAGTATGTCCGTCAATTTGTGACAGTTCATCGCTGGTATGTGACCATACGCTTTCTTGTATAAAATTACAAATGGTAAACATCTTACTGATATACGCGGTCTGCTACAACAAACTGATCCAGCTGGAAAGAAGTCAGCTTGCTGTTAATCATTCAAGATAACACAATTAATCGGCAACCGTCAGTCAACTTTTGTACCATAGCCTCCTACCGATCTCGAAACTGAGTAACAGTTGGTTTCCTCTTTGTGAGACAATGGTTTCCAACATGTCTCCATAAACAACGAAAGCGCCGGCTCATCAAATATTTTGACATCAAGTAAATGATATGAATTTTCTGTCACGATTTTCATGGAGACTCATATGTTTATCTGAGTAGTATATCAGCTAGGCCGTACAACATATAAAGAAGTGAACGTTCTTTAGCTTACTTATGTAAACATCAAAATGCTAACGGTTTTGGGGGACTAAGACTCTAATTCATCTCGTTCGTCGTACACAACAGACTTACCGAATACGCGACAGAATCGTATGGCGGTACTCGATGAACAGAATTAATAGATAGAGAAAACCCTACCAATGCAGTAAACAGATGTTTACTGTGGCACGCCTAAATCTGTTTGATCCATATGGCTTCAGTGACAAGGTGATCAGTAAAATGTTGTGACTTGTCTTCAATATTTTCTGTTAATAGATGTCTTAAGGTTACGTGCTTGATTTCTTGATTTGTATAGTAGTCTATGTTAACCATGTGGATAGATCTTCAATCATTCGCTTATGCAGTTCACTATCTGTTCTGTCGATATGAAACTGCAAGTTAGCTGATAGGGAAAATGAAAAACAGATTGATTACATATGGTACTTGTAAACCTAACTCCCCTAGCAGATAACAACGGGCATTAGTTGACCGCTGTAGACCGAATTTACTGGCGCACTGGAGTTGACGAACGGTCTCTCAGCGATTACAGTTAGGTGAACAATTTTTCATGAGCTTGGTATATTAAAGACTTGCGATTTTTTCTTGGTAATGTCGGGCATGACTTACTGCGAACATCCTTTAGCTAGTAATGCGGTTGTTAAACATTTTGTGTCAGATTGCTCCTGAACAAGTCCGTCGGACTCTAGCTGGCAATGATCTAACTGGAACATGCTTGCAGGCAGTGTGTGAAAATCTACTGACCTAAAAATGCTGGCCACTTTAGATGATTTTGCGTTCAGTTGAAAGTTATATTCTGTTTCCCTGAGGTCTGCTATGGTTGAAGACATCCAGCTTATCCTTAGGGATCAACATAGCTTCCATAGGGATAATCATGAATCACGAACTTGCTGACCACTCATGAATTTGGAACCAAAGAGGCCGATGCAGGAATGGTCACAATATCTCCAAAGCTCCTGACAGGGTTGACCGTTCCATCCTGCTGCGGAAACTCAGTAGTTGTGGCATTGATCAACGTTTACTCAAGTAGTTTGAGGATTACCCAACTGAACAAAGATTTGACGTCCGGGTTAATGAACAACTGTCAGGTTGTTTCCGTGCCAAAGACGGTGTTTCACAAGGATCAATCGTAGGACCCTTTCGTCCTTGAAATATCTAACATTGTCAAATCCCTAATTTTTCTGTACACTGATGACGCAGTTTTTGTTGGTTCTTGAGTTCCCGGAAGATGTAATAATATTACAGAACAGATCCATAAATAATAATCTATTGTTCAATGTCAACAAATATAGTCATGCACATTCGTCATCAAAATGCTACTGAATATTACGTTGGCGATATAGATTTTCTTGTCAGCATGTGGATGAGAGCTTAGGACAATGGTGGCAGACAGTTTGAGTCTCTCCACATAATGTGAAGCTATCACTTAATAAGCATACACAATCCCGTACGTGTTGAGAAAAAATTGCGGAACCTTCCATCTTGAAGCAGCTCTCTGTCTATGTTTACCTCCATACTCTGTCCCAATCTGACGAATAACATGCAGACCACTTGAATTGCTCCTAAAAAGTAATCGATACTTACTGAGATTTTCCAGAAATGGGCCACTATTGGAATCACTAAAGGAATTGTGGGTCTCAGAAAAATCACTGATCCAGATTGACTGGCAGAATTAGGTGGATTCTCAATGACTTATAAATACCTCGCAGTAGACCTAATTTTTACCTACAACATATCCCACACTTCAAGTCATCTGTTGATACATCTCCCATTGAACAAGGGTCACTCCTTGAAAGTGAGCAATGAAGTAGACAGGTTACTTTACAGAAAAAATATCTCATAGTTAGAATCCGTTCAAATTGGAACGCATTGGCCAACTCTGTGGTTATTACTGAATCGATTAATAGTTCTGATACACTAATTGTTTAGCACAGATACTTAAGACAACCCACACTACAAGTTTCCTAACCGTATTCTAGGCCAGTCACACAGGTCAGTAAATGTGTACATCTGACGAAATGTTGTTTCAACGTGTTCCAGATTTTTTTGGCAATATGACTGTAGCTAACAGCCCCGTTGGGTTTAGCTTTTATTTAGTTTCACCCACTTTTTCTTTGCATCTATAAGACGTCCAAATAATTTTTCGAAGACCAGCGCACAGACAGGAACACGCAAACAAAGATCTTTCTTTTACCTGTGAAATTTTAAGTCACTGTCTGCAAATTTTGGTTCACCTTTCGACGTAGCTGCATCGGTCGCAAATAAATCTGTCATCATAAAACGATGTAGCAAACAAGCTCGTTTTCGATAATTCATCAACAGACCAAATACATAAAATTTATATGAGACTTTGTTGACAGGTTGAAAGGAGCAGAACAACAGGTTTAGATGTGTGATGCAACTGAGCAACCTCTGTGGTGAGAACAAGTTCTTTCGAACACATTCTCCCTTGACTAACAACCAGTCGAGTCCACCACTTGAAACAGATTGCGCAACTGACAAAAAACACGCCATCCGTAACTTCTGTTAACCGTTTTTTGTTGTTCTTTTTTACCCTAATTATTGTCTTCATATGTATTGTGTTGTAATTAGACTGGTGACCAAACACAGAAAGCAAGTCTTGTTTGCTACTTTCTCGTTCCAATGACCTCGATGGGTATGTTCGTACAACTACCTAACAATTGCGTTGTAAATGAACCCGTAACCGTTTGACCAGTCATAGTGTGAGTGGGTAGGCCATGGCAACCGCAGAACCTGAGCAAAGCGCTTCTGTGTACACAAGGGTGTGGTTATTCGGCCAGATTCCTATTGCCCCAACTGTGACCAAAATTCGGTATCTCATGGCTTTTGACTGACCGCCCATAACTCGGTAAATCGGATGAAAAGAGGGGGCCGAGTTGATGGTATTGTGCAAATCGACAAAAATGTGCCAATCTTGTGTTGATAATTGTCTTGGTGAATCCACTGTTTATCCATGCTGGATGATGCTCACGGATACATTCAAATAAATACCCTGTGGTGCGATCTACTTGACTAGTTCCACAGGAAGAAGCAAATGAGTATACACAGAAGAAGCCGCAGAAAGGGGCACTTTATCCATTGATCTTAGACACAAGGATAGAGTAGAGTTGAAATAGATACTCAATTTGGTAGTATGGAGTGATTTGTTGACGTCGGTATTGAGTCTTATGGGGATGGTTTCAGCAAGGGTGTCACCTTTGAATGGCAACGAAATGTACATCGCTTCCTTTTCCGCTAGAAGCACGTTGTCCCCTTTTTTCGCACCGGCGCACGACCACATCTCGAAATCGTTTTGGGTAGCCATTTTGCAACAGTACTGAGCAAAAGAACGACAGTTCATCAGAAATCGCATACCGTGTACACATTTTCATGGCTGTATTAGTCAAACATCTTATAAGACTTCTTTTCTGCATCGGGATGACAAAGCTATTAAAATGGGAATACCGCACATTCCAGGTTGTTTCCTATAGACCTTCCGTTGAACAGACCCATCAGCATGATGCCGAATGAGTACGTCCACATAGGCTAGTTCATCGCCTTTGTCGGCCGAGTTGAAACAGCTGAACCATCCGTTGGGGTAGCATTGTCGCTAACTACACAAAGGATATCATCCACGTATTGCTTATAAACACTAAATCCATGAATAACTTCTTCTAGCTGGCCGCTTCTAAGTTTCACCATGAAGATGACTGCTAATAACAGCCCCAATGGGGATATGATTTCCACACCATCCATCTGTCGATATAGTTCCCCGTTGAATTTAAACTGTACGTTGTAGATACAAAGGTACACCAGCTGTTTCAGTTCTGTTGAGGGTATAAAGAAAACTAGATTGCCGATCACAATATAAGCACAAAACAGTCCATCATCGTTTTCAGTGAGACATTTGTAAACAAAAATGATACGTCAAGGGAACACATTCGTTTTTCCGTTAGATTGAATCCGTCGTTTGTGTTAACCCAGCCAAAACAGTCAAGCTGGCTATATTCCGACAACTTTTGTCTGAAGAGTTCAAGGAGGTGAGCTAACCATTTAGCAAGCAAGTGATACGACGAGTTGCACATGTTTAGAATAGGTCGAAGAAATTTACCTGCTTTGTGAACTTCTGCTAATTCCTGAAGCCTGAGAATTGTGATTTCAATAAATCGAATACGTTCGAAAGTTGAAGAGTCAATTATCCCATTTTGTTTCATGGAACGTAACACTATCGATAACACCTTCTCCATTTGGTGGGTTTTGTCTTTCTCATTCTCTATCTACTAAAATTTGGTCTCATCATCTTGCATGGTTTGCATTTTCTCTACTCAAGCTATCTTATTCGGTAGAATAATTCCAGCAGCTTTATCCGACTTGGAGAGAATAAGGTTTTCATTTTTCCTCAGATTTTCTGCTGCTGAGATGTGTTCTTTTTTTAACAGGTGCTTCAAGATTGGATTACACCGTTGGTATTGATAACAGAAGTAAACAGGTGCAGGTTTCAATAGTTCAACATTTTGCATGGATGAATGACTAAGGTCAGACAACGGAGAGAACAAGTTCTCCAATCGTACTTCCAAATCAAACTGACAAAACTTCTGTCAACTTTTTAACCAGATACAAAGAACATGCCGTTCTGGATTGCCCGAAAATCATTTCGCTGGCTTCACTAGATTTAGCCGCTTTAATAGTGCGGCCCGCCTCTTTTCCCGTTGCTTCTCCACAATCAGATGGACACTCGTTTCTAAGTCGGCACGCTCTTCGGGCATCAACTGCTCCAGACAGTGTTCACACTTGGACAGGTTTACCTACAGTCGACTTCAAGTGATATCGCTTTCGTTACTTATACCTAGTTGCAGTGATGTCTTAGTAACATTAATACGATTTCTCTTCAAAATTGTCCAGAAATGTCTAAGGTATTCACCCGCTTCTTTACTTTCAATTCTCGTCCTTTGGCAGTCTTCAGATAAGATTAACATGCAGCACAGTAGGATCTTTGTTGCGTCTCAATTGGTTTAAAATCTCCATAAATCTGAATGTATGTAGTTCACTTAGTTGAATGTAAGAGGAATTAATAATGTTCACTAAAAGTCGTAGCATGGTCATCGTAACGTCTGTAAAATGCAGTTGACTCGTTTATCTCCAATTTGTTTATCATTCGTTCCGTAGATTACCATTGTCATTTTGGGGCCTAAGAGGTTTTCTACGACCAGACCTTTGTTTTGGTTGAAAGTTTTACTTTTCATTTGATAAACTAATGTTTTATTTCTGTAAATAAATGTAATCCATAAGACATGCAACATCGGTGAACAATCAAATATCATGAAACGTTGTTAATTGTAGAAGTTTTCAGTAAATTGCGAAGGAGCGTTAGTGTACAGTGATTGTGTATCAGCAAAATACATTTCTTGTGATCTACTATGAATCTCATCTGTTAACATTTCACTGCTAACTCAGTTCGCTTTTTCTTACCCAAGTAGTTGATAGTGAATACAATCAAAAAATAATATAACATTACGTAGAACATGTACCAAAATTGCAATTCACCTTGACCTTTTTTGCCCATAGATAGATTTTGTAAGAAAGCATGGCAAGAATGTGATTCTAACCTATTGTATTTAAGAAAACACACGGAATGAAATCTTTGACCCTACTTTCTGTGTGTTACAGGGAAACGTTTTTTTTGTGGGAAGTCAACCTACGAGTGCGAGTAGAGTGTTTCTATTTTCTCCTGCTGAGTCATGTATGCCCTCCAGTTTATGGAAAAAGTTATCGAATAAATGAAAAATAATATGGTTCTGATGAATCCACTTTTTTCTAAGAGTCATTCTGCCTAGCCCTACTTGGTATTTTCGTTGATCAAAGCATTACTCTGTCAGATTGCTGTTTGTTTTCTGTATTAGATACCATTGTAGTGGATCTAAACACTATACAAAATTCAGGTATGAACACAAATCAACAAGGTGATAAAAATGGAAACGATTGACTCACAATAGTTCGATAAGTTGCTTTGATTTAGAATCCCACTACATTAAATGTAGTATCCAATAGATACTATCCGTGGTGCCGTTCCTAATTAATCTTGAAAGTCACAACTGAGGTAATTCCGAATGACAGATAAATAAGGAACTTTGCCGCAACAGTCGCTTGATTCCGCCAGCTTCTAACTCTCTAAAATTTCGTGCACGAGCGACCCGAACGCAGTGAGAACGCAAGGCGCGCGAACCGAAAAGTGCGTGCGTTGTATTTTTCGATTATCGATTAGTTCGATTCAGTTGGTTTAAACGTTGGCTGTATACGTGAAGTTGATGAAAGTGGA
>JTDE01000057.1:348912-424490 GCA_014338405.1 Paragonimus skrjabini miyazakii | reverse complement strand
TGTGTATAACAATCAGAATTTTGAAATAGAAAATAGTGTGCAAAACGTTACACCATATTTTATGGATTTCTCAAAAGTCAGATTAATGTACTCATATTTGGACAGTTGAAAACTTTTGACGCGCAGTTTATGTGGTTTGTTATTTTTAAATAAATTTTCTGGGCTATTTCCGGTTTCTGCCGCAGTTTAACTATTTGGGAAAATACGGTTTCTTAGCGCAATTTGTCAACAATCCTTTTGGTAGGCATTTGGAAAGCATGAAACCAAAAGAGCAAAATTAGTACTCCGTCCATGTTATCTACTTATATACACTAATGGATCTGCACCTTCTATAATCTCCCGAGATAAGCAGCGCGTGTGATCTATTTCTATTCATATTTATGTTTCGCTACCTCAATCCGTAATCCACCTATCATCGATCCACCATGGACGGTTACTGGAGCATTTTTGATCCCTCTGGAAGGATTGATAGGTGATCGCGCTCGATGGCCGGCTGAAGCTACCCCCCAACCTCCTTTCTGTCCGGTACATCGGTGTTTGAACAGAACTTGTATAAGTCCGTTTTCCCTGTCATCATCAATCTAGTAAGGTCGTCGCCTGACTTAATGAGTCATGATGAAATCCCGAACAAGGCGCTAATAACAGAAGAGACAATATTAATTGGATTTATGCAAATTAACTCGCATGCCCTGTTGGAGGCTCATTTGTCTTTGCAGTGTTTCAACGAACCCATTTAAACGGCATTCCAATTTATCCGAACATTAACGTTAAGATTTTGATGGTAAGATATTTTGTTTGTGCAGCTGTCGTAGCTTACCTAACGTTGAGCTTCATTAACTTATCCAGGCGGCTAAAATAGATTACAGGGTTTGTTCTTTTGCATGTAAAACTCATCTGTTTTATAAGTGGCTTACGACGTTGTGAACACAGAAAAACGCACGTTGTTTGCAACCGGTCTGATAGTCTTTTACTATTAAAAAAGCACAGGGTATTCAACTTTCTGGATTTGGTTTCCATCACGTGGACTAGTGGACATGTAGACTGAAATTACTGTGATGCGATTTTTCTACCTAACGAAGCCAGCGCCCATCTTCACATATTTAATGATTAATAATATAATGTTACTAATACTTTGTGAGACCAATCGCTGATGTTTCTGCTTTAGTACACTAGTTCTCGTTACTTTGCGTTCGCTTTCTCTCTCTATTTGACTGATTTCATCTCTAGGATCAAAAAGCAATGCCTATTGAATATGCTACCAGGAATCGCAGTACAATATAGTATCGGGATCTCTTTCCTTTATTCTGACGACAGATAAATGTACATTTTCTTCTGAAAGTTATCAAACAATGCTTGATGTTCGATGGAACCTTTATCCCGGAGACTTTTGGAGAAAAAACTACTTCAACCCGTTTTATTAGAAAATAAACTGATATACGGGCTGTCGTATCCGTGGAGAGTTATTTCACGTAGTTACGGTAAACTCCTTACCACGTCACGCGGGGAATAAACTGTTGATTGTCAAACCTGTGTGTTAGTGCATATATACGGGTTTACAGATTATTATGAGTCAGATATTCGTTGAAAATGTCAGGGAAATGAGCGGGACCGCGTACAAACAAGTGTCAAAGTGTAAGAACAACAATGCCGAACAATATTCGTTTTCTGTGTTTGATCGTCAGGCTAATTATAACACAATAAATATGAAAACAGTTGTCATGGTGTATGAGAAATATGGCCGGTAGACTGCGTTTTCAATAGCAGTTGCACAATCAGGTGTTCCACATTGTCGTACTTATTGGTTGCGGTTCAAGAGAGGTCAATTTTCTGAGATCAGGATTGTGAACTAGAATACTTATGACCTCGGCAACGGTCAGCATTAGGAATCACGCCATTTTTAGCGGATTTTATAACACTTGATGAACAACCTAAAAGAGATCTTTCTCACTGGCAACATGATTAGAGTCAGCCAAATGCACAACAGTTGAGCTTGAAACTGACATAATCATACTATTGTTCCATCACGCAAGATGTTGCTCACGTACTTTATCAGATAACCGTCTTGTAGTGTGACCAGTTTGTGACACTGGACCAAGGCAGATGAACAAGTGCATACAACAGCGGGTTGTAGAAAACGGAAGTTTTCTTTGTGCGACATAATAACGGATGTTTAACTGAAGCTCACTGAAGCGTATTGTGTGACTAGACAACGCATCGTATACCTACTGATAAGTCTGCCGAAAGGTCAATAATTGAATGTGGCAGGTTTGTCAGGTATTAGTAACCTGGTAATTTGACATATTCAACCAGTAGGGAAACTACTTACGTCATGCAACCATTGCAAATTACTTGTCAAAACTTACTATCTGAATGCGCGTCTTTTTGCTGTCGTAAGTTAAAGGAATATTCTTCGGTAATCAAAAAAAAGAAAACAATATATTAGAAATGTGAATTTTAGGATGAAAAGCGGCGAAGATTAACAAAATTTTCATTTGCTCTTTCATTAGATTCAATGTGTATTCTATGGAACTTGTGAAGCAGTGTTTTGCAGTGTTTTGCTAATAACGAGTGAATTAGAGAAAAGAGTTGGTGCGTACCTATGATTAACCACCAATGTCTGTGGACTCTAGTGATGTTTATTTCTGAAATAGGCTCCTTTTTTGTAAGTACACATGTATAATTGGTGTAGTGGAGGTAAGCCATTACGTGGACGGACACCAATCAAAACAAGCAATTCGACTGTGTACTAATCTAAGTTCAACCAACCTTTATTTGCGGCGTAAACAGTCAGTTTCGGCTAAGTTGCACTTGTATACAGACAACCGAAATTCAGTTCACATTGTTTTCTTTCCTGGATTGGAGCCCAAGGCTGTACAAAGAATGAAAGTACATACTGCACTGCAAATTACCATATATAAAGCATACATTTGTACAGATTGTGCTATAAACTAATATGGAAAAGAACAATGAGTTCAATGAACTGACATTCTGCGTCTGCTGTTGTGTGGCCTTTCTTGAAGCAAAATACCAAGGCTTGGCTCCGGCCAAAATTCACAGCCGTACGGAAAGGAGTTTTACTTGTGAACACCCAGATATATTTATTAAATTGCTCTTGCCGATGGTTCGCTTGTTTCCATCAGATGATGAAGTTCGCTTAGGGTACGTGTCGTTGATTTTCGATCCGGCGTTGTTGCTGAATATGTTGATTGTTTTTCATATGCCATTTGGTTTCATGGCTTTGGTCATTGTGTTCACTTGAACCAATCGATGCACAGCGAGATCGGTTTACCATCTTGCATGATTGACGGGTTTATCCGGCTTTGCTGATTGGTCTAAAGTCGCATCTGTTAGAGCCAACAAAAAGCATCAGCTATCGTTATATCCACAATGCAAATTTCTGCAAAATCCATCGCCCAAATTTTCCCCGCATATGTTGTATCTGCGTGAAACGTTACAAACACGTGTTTTACAATTTTGAAGTGTTACACTCGGGTTTCTAAAGGGCACTATCGCAACTCGCTTTTATGGTGTTCGATCAGAGATAGGAGTGTCTAGAGCTAAAGCGCATTCAAACAATTGCTAAACAGCGTAGTCGATTGAAAACTTCATTGTAACAGTTTGCGGACGTTTCGATGAATACCGTTACTCTCATTGTCGATATGGAGTACAGTTCCAGTGATATGTGTCAAATTGTCTATCACACATGTTTTATGTTTCCGTCGGTTTAGTTTACACAACTCTGTTTTACAGCCATTTGGCTGTACGGTCATCTTCACAGTTGCTAGTCACATTTGGACAACTAGACGACGTCCGTTCCATGTGTGCTCCAGTATGTCACATGACCGTATTCTTCTGTGATAAAAGATTCGGAAAGCCATCAGAATGTTACTGCACTTTAATCTGCTCAGGGTATTGGATACCCCGTTCATTTTAACATATTACCAACATCTAGGCTGTTTGTAATCCTTATGTGTTCAGTAAAACAACGCTACGCACAATCAGAGTTTATCCCGTTAACAAATACTCGTAGTTTTGCGGCCAGCTTATATCGCGCTTCTTATAAAGCACTCTAAAATCAGCTTACAAGTCCACCCATTTCCGTGTTGTTCTAACTCATTTTACTGCTTTACAGCAGCTAGTAGCACACAATTCTCATTTGTTTGTCAATGGCTGAGTGGGGTTCTTTTCACATTTTTAGCTCAGAAAGGAAGCTACTTGCATACGCTGTTGGTTCATGAATTCAAGGAAAAAGATTTATGCTTAGAAGCAGACAAATTGTTAACTGAACTCATGCCATGAGTAAGATCATAACTTTAGAGCTAAAATAAACCATCAGTGTTCATTAAGCCGACTTAACCTCCAAAATTAATCGAACTTGATCTCATCTCGTTGCTATCTTTCTAGTGGTTGTCACACAGGCAAAATTGACACTATGTATGAGCAAATTACATGAGATCAAAGATCTTTTAACTGTCTCAGTAGATCTATCCTCGTGGGTCATCCCCTTGAAATCGGTAATCATTAGGTTGCATCCTTGGAAAGTGCACGCGCAACAATAAATAACACAACTGGAAATTAATTACCTAACAACTATCGAACGGACAGTGAGAGGTCCGAATAATTTCAACATCTCTACACATGCATACAAAGATTTACGATCAACTTTAGTATTGTTTTCTTAGATTAAAATTAGTATAGAGTAAAACGATCGACACATCTTCGTAGTACATGAAGTGGTTGCTCGAATTTGGTTTCGTTCTAGTGGATGGTACACTATGTCTGCCAGTCTTTCAACAACCCACTTGGCTATCCTGAACTGCAGTGAAATAAGTGTTGGTTAGCGTATCTTTAGTCTTGTTCTAATTGGTGTTGATTATTCTGGGGATATTTTTTCGTTTGTTGTGGGCTGAGTGACAAAAATATTTGCTTTCGTTTATGTTAAACTACGGTATTCACGTATATGCCTGCGTTGTTTGCAGTTTGTGTGTGTGTGTGTGTAATCCGGCAGGCAGTGTTGGAATTTGAGCTGGTCACATGTCCGCCAATAAATTCAACAAAGAACAAAAGCTTACAGGAATCAATTGTTATTGTAATCCAGAGGGTGTGCGAATAATGGAATGAATTAGGGATTACTGGAATTGTGGTTTCTAATGGGCATTTTTATGCGAAACTCGTCATGGATTACTAATTTCACACTATTATCTGAAAGTTCAACTTTTGGTATGTTAGTGACCAAACTGGTTACTAACCAGAATACCCGGAAATGCTCCATTGGCAATTCACCGAAATTGAGGTAAACACATTAATGACAAATTGGTTGTGGCGAATTTGTTGCTGGTGGTGATGGTCGTTCAACTGAGAAATATAACAATATATTTCGTTGAAAAACTTCCCTATAGAGTCAAATATTGCTTCTGATAAATCACAGATAACGGGTTGTTTATTAAACAACGTCTACATCTGAACGTTTACTAATACGTGGATTAAATAATGGAAAATTACCATTTTGTATACCTGCAGCAATTAGACTCCGCTCTCTAGAACAGCATTTTAAACAGGAGCTTGTGTTTCTACGAAACTCCCAGCGTGACATCTCTTTTTAATTTCAAAAGCAAAGAATCACATACAGATTGGTGAAGGCTCAAATCAAACAATAGCTTGGGGAGCTTTGTGATATTAACAGTTTGAAAAACAAAAACAAAGTGTAGTACAATTATGGTAGCTTCTTTGCTGGTACTTCAGGCTTCGCCATTGGTAATATCTAGCATTTCTTATTTGTGTTCAAACGCACTGTATTAGATAGCCTTGTCACGTCTGATATGGATGCATACTTTTGTATGATTGATTACTGTGACTATTACAATTCTGAACTACTAATTACAATGTCGCTCAAACCTGATTTCTAAACAACACCAATGAGCAATTTTTTTTAAACTGTTGATGTTCGATATAAAACTAGACTATGGACAGCTCAAGCTTGGCGCATCCTAAACAACACTCGTCACATGGTTCATCCATCAGATGTGTTTCATTCTGTCGAAAGCCGACAGTTACACTTCACGGCGGTATTTGCAAATAGTTTATACTCAAGTTCTGATTTCCGGAAATGTTGGATTTTATTTGTATTGGTAATTAGAATTTCAATAACTAACGTTCATTTATCGATGGATGGGTTTCTGTTTTGTCGATCCGCCTCATTGTCATCATACAATTTTTGTGAGGTGTTCAGCTATTCGCTGATTTAAACTCAGACTAGTTCCGCCAGGTGTAAATGATTCGGTTGATAATATGTAAGACGGGACAATTAGGTGAGTTGCACTTTGCAACTGTGAGATTAATCTTCCAAACTCAGAGCAACAAACGTAATTGAACGTCAGTATACGTGCGGTTCAAGGAGGACTGAAACTTACTGTGTACGGCATTTGTCAAGTGTTCCTAACAGAAATACAGGTTTAGGAAAATCATCTAAAGCACTTCATATTCACTTGACAGCCTTGCTGTTCGGATAAGCCGGTTAGAAAATCCCAATGATTTAAATTTCGGTTGATGAATGGTTACGTAAGATCTTGAATAGGAAGAGAAACTGCTTGATAAACTTGTCCCAGTTTCGAGATATTCATCAAACGTTCTGTAAAACATTTTGTTCACCACACTTTCGTTGAAGCATAAAGTGTGAAGAAAATTTCATCAATCAATTTCACACCTGCTTAATGTAGATTCTTTAATTCACTTTCGTGGCTTGTGATAGAAATCTCATGACAATCAATAGAGAAAAATTACAATATAAACAATCAGTGTTTTCTTGTTGCTGAAGTAGTTAGTGATAGGATATTTATTAACGTGAGATCTGAAGTAATCCAATGTATACCTCTAATAATATGATCATATTGGTAAGTTTTTAGCAGAACAGTTGCGACAGAGCTGTATCTGGTACAAACCCTCTGTAATATAAGCTTGTGCGTCTAGCTCTATAGCACGACTTGATACGATTATTTATGGTTATTCCACCATTATCTGTTTACCTAGAAACGCTCCCTTCATAGACCAGCACAGTCGTCCTGTATAATCTAACAAAACTGATAGCAGCCGGTTTGCGTTGTCCTACTCTGTCACTGACATTCTCAAGACGAGAAATTCTTAATAATACTGATCACTATGGCCATGGTTGACTAGTATCTCTTCTAATCCCTTGTATATTCTCAATTGATAAATTTTCTGGAAACTACTTTTACGTATCTTACAAAAGGCACTCATGTTGTATGTTGAGAATCAACCAACTTTGGTTGTTTGCTTCCCTATTTTCTTGTTTCTTCACACTCCTCAATCTTACAGATAGCAATAGTCCTTACTACTGTTATGCTTATTCATTTGACTTACCTGACGAATGATCATAGTTCACTGCCTTGATTTGACAGTTTGGGACATTTCAATGGTTATCCAAAGTGGGTAGGTTGTTAATTTGTCGGCAAATATTTTTGTGCATTATCGTAGTTAAACGTTCATACCAATTATGAAGTGTATAGTTATTGAGGCATGTACCGTTGGATGACCTACTGTACTGGTTGTTAGCTTTTGGCGCCACAAGTATTGTACAACCACAGTGAACGTTCTTGCAAACGATTGGCCCCAGTTTCCACCAACGAAGTGGTGAACACTTGTTTCCACCTAGTTGGGTGTTGTCAGCATCACGCACGCTGCAGGATCAAACCCAGGACCTGTGAATATGTTGCAGGTTGTGGTCCAAGCGCGTATCAACTAGACCACGAGGTCACGGTCACCGAGGTTGCAGGAGGGTATGCGAATTAATTTCCTTAACTGTTGCGCTTCTTTTTGCTCATAGGTTGACCAACCGTATGCAAAATCTCTTTCCCAGCCTATTTTGCGGCTGTGGTGGATGCTTGTTCGTTTACAGACCAACCACAAAACGACTGATAGATTTCAGCCTATGAGTGAAAAAAAGCACAATGGCTAAGGAACACACTAAATGAGAATGGGGTTGGAAAATTTCGTAGCAGTGATTATGAATTGAATAGAAGTTCTGCTGGACAGAACTGTTAACAATAAATTAACGATCTCAACTACCGGCACACAGGTATGCAATCTTGGGTGTTCAACTTGATCAACTCATGCATCAGCATGCCCACCAATTCAGCTATTGTTTTGTTAGACTTTATCTGATAATCCATCAAATTATTTCCGTGGTCTTTGCCTGCAGACGACACGTTCCTTACAACAGTATAACTTGATCACAAATTCATTGGCTGAGTCGGTCTCAGGGCCTCAGGTAACAGTCATGTGAATAGGGTGTTCTTTAGTTTATTTGTCAACATACTGGACCACCTCGTCCGGTGCGCTTGACAGACATAATCAGTGAGCGTAAATTTATTCTGGGACGAGATATCATTACAAGCGCATGCGTGACTAAGTACTAGTGTGCATTACATGGAAGCAGACAGATTTTATATTCTTCGACATTTAAGATAATATACCTGTCTGATTACAATTAACTTTTCAACCAACGGTCGTTTACATGCTTCAATTGATGGTACAACTTCCTTTCAAATTCTTGATGAATTAAGCGCTCAAAAAAACTGACAGGTTAGTTCAGTCGTTTGTATGAAGGAGCCACAAACGGTTTTTGAATAACATCAGTTTTACCATCCCGCTTTAGATTCGATCGCTTTCTGAGTTGGCTTACTGGCAATGATAGGTATGACATCTTAGAACGATGTAACTGCAAACGATTAACTCACACCTCCTAATAGATAACATTTTTCAAAGTGCAAACATCTAGTCAAGCTTCCGGTTAGATTGCCGACTACCAGTTTCAGCTCATTGAGTAGGCGGGCATGTCTTCGTATGTCTTACAACCAGCTCTGCGTATTGCATCTCGGACGTAGTTGTTGATGAAAAAAATTAATCTGCAAATCAGTTGAATGTGCCTTGCAACGGATTCTGCGAAAAAAATCTTGACAGTCAGAGTTGATTGATAGGGGAACCAAAACGGATTGTGACTGCTGTCCGTTCATTAGGACTCATCAGTTCACAAACCGGCAACAGATTTCGGCTCAATGTATACCGATGAGTTGCAGGGGATTTTGGTTTACATACAGATTTCATATCACTACAAATTGATCGCAGCTGTCGTCTTCCCTTTCGAATTGAAGCACTAGTTTCGACCGTGACAACGATATACAATACTGACGAGCTCTAGTGAGAGCGAAACTCAAGCCCAGTGCTTCTTTCCGAAAGTAGCCTACTGGAAAACATACGGGATTGAGACAGGTGTGAGCAATTTTGGGTGATGTTCAATCTATACCAATGTATACCCTCACAACCAGATATTCAAACTTGTGAACAGGAACACTAATCCGTATATGACATAAAACTGACTGGTATAGGAACAAGCAACCAAACGACTGAAATGTCTGAAGTTGTTTGGTGGGGTAGTCAAGACTACAGTTTAAATACAGGCACGTCTGTTCCGTAACGTGGTAACGTTTATTGGGCATATGCCTGCACGACCTCGAAAAAACCACAGAACCAGACTTACTTTGTGTGAGGTTATCAGAACAGTGGAAATTTATCATAGACAAACAGTTATTGCAATATATCGAGTATGATGCAAAGACAAATTTGTACACCATGCTTCGTTTTTAACTCTGTTCTTTACATGTGCAGGTTTCCAAGGCACGAGGAATTGTTTAGCTACAACTGACCGATTAATGATTGTGTTATCATTGACCGTCCTGACAATGTTCTTGAAGAAGACATGATGGGTGGTACGAGTCGTTTCAGAAACTCTGACTGAAGGGAAATCTCCCGAATTACTATTGTTAGAAACTAAGCGGGCTGAGTTTATCAGCTATTTTATCACAAGGCCTAGGGTTGCCTGACTGTTGACGGTTACGTAGTCATTGTTCCGGGTTGTGAACGCAACTGACTTTAGGATCAAGTTAGTGGATACTCACCCAAGTACTATTGCCGTCAGTAATGGCCAACACTCGAAGTAGGAGTCTGGGCGCTTAATGAACTATCTGGAAGGCTTCTCATAAATCGGCGAGTAGGCTGGTGATAATCCACTAAAAGACGGTCACACATGAAACAATTAGTCCTACAGTTAAACAAAGTTACGACTTGGAACGGAAATAGCCTAGCTTCTAGTAACTATGCAATTTTGGACCTTCTGTTCGTTCCGTATTTTTATTTACCACGAAAACAAGTCCTGTTTATTAGGTGGCATAATTTGACTATTGCTCATACATCAATAACATTCTCTATTTACAGTTTTCTTCAGCAGTTCTTTTGGGACCTTAAAAGGCGTTTGGTAAATGCAGTATTTTGAACAACTGCTAAGTCGGGTCAGTTTTTATTTCTGTCCACACCGTAAGTTATGTCTTATGGGTTTCCCTCACATTCTGTTCTTATTATGTACCATAATCCATAGGTGAATGAGCTACTATGTACTGAAAACAAGCAGTGACTGATTCGTCCCATTAAAAAATTTCACCAAGAGTCAATTCAAAATAATGTGTGCGCTCGTTGAGTGGGTTGTCAGATTATTATTTAGGACCTGGTCTGATTCTCGCATCAGGACTCGACTGGTTTCAATTCTGCTGAATAAACTACTTTGAAGCATTGAAAGTACGTCTAGCACTTTGCTCCGCAACTTTACCGTAATCGATTGAAACTAAAGCCCACGTTTCGCTTACTGTCACTGCTGTGTGCTATTTACCAATGCCTGCAAGTAGTAGACTATGTGCTGAAACTAAGAACAATGCGGAACTTTTAAGAAGCATATTGCTTTGATCATAAACAAACCAATGATTCGGGCAGTAATTTCACACAGGACTGCCTCTGGATGTTATGGTTATACTAACTGGTACTTATTAGTTGCTTAATACACGTCACCAGGGGCACCAGTTGAAATCATAGTGTTGCACTTCTTTGGCACTTTGTACGGGTCAACGTGTTGTACAAATAAGACGAACAGCCGTATGGCTATTCTATTTGTTTCGTGTTCAATGACCACAAACCTTTGCTACGGATGAAACGGTGTATAATTTTTCGACATCTTTGTATGATGTGTAACAGAACAGGGCTTGGAATACATGACATTCCGGTGATAGCGAAATAGCTTGTAAATATTGTCACATATCATACACACATCCCCTGCAAGTTGACTAAACGACTAAGAGTGTATTTCAAATGAATTGGATAGAACTGGTCATCCAAATGAACGTCAGGATTTTTTTAGTTTTTTTTTAAAGTTTTATTCCACCTAGTTTCAAGCTGAAGACCACCAGTGAACCCTTCAGTTGAAATGAGGCCAGTTAAATGCAAGGTATTAACAATGAAACTGACTGGTATTTTGTTTGCGCACCCGTACGTTTTGTGTTTTACAAGACTAGTGGTCCACCGCTGGACATATTCGTTGGTTTTGCTGTGTATCACAAAAATATTCGCTTTGTTAAAATAGAAGGGTTTTTCCGTCAGACTGCTTAGCCCGATTGATGAGAGCAGTCATGATGTTCCCTCCCGTAAAAGATAACGGACATAAAAAGGATGCCCTTCCCCACCAGATACGTAATTAGTTTGAGATGACCGACAGGGTTTATGGATATACAGCCTGAAGACAGACTTGTTTGTTCGTCTGCTAATCTGGTTAATCACTTCTGACATGGTAATTCTCACGCGACTTGCATCCGTTCCGTTTGTGACAAGCAGCATGAATGCTCACTTACGCACAAAAGCAAGCAGACATGTATGTCAATCCTCGTTCGTTCGCCGTGTCCATCAACCCCTTCACTATCGGTCATTTTGATTTGATTCGGCGGCTAAACAGACATCCGTGTGTGCATTTATTCAAGGCTAAAGACAGACAGGATTGGGAAGACATGCTTTTGCGACCCTTTTTGTTCAAAGGTGCAAACGAGTCCACATGAATTTTATATCAGCTGAAATAGCCAGATAAATCGTGTATTGCTGTACTCTATTGCATTGAATCGAACGGTAAATAAATAACAAGTCCGGTTTAACCAGGTTTGATCATTTTCTGAAGCATACACCCATTTTACCCAGCTTTGTATTAGTTATTTTTCTTGTCCCCAAAAGATTAAAGCCCAAAAACGAACAGAGCAGTCCGTCACGTTAAGGCGCTCGAAAAAAGCCTTTGTCTTTATCTTTAAAACTGTTGGTAGAAGTGTTCCTGCCGTTTATGCTTGTTGATGTTAGCATTTGTGTATGCTAAAAATGGTCTTGCATATACAGTTGGTATTGGAACTACGCTGTGTTTGGCAAGCAAAGCTGCCATTTTTATCTGCCTGTTAATTCCAAAGCCATCAATGTTAATTTCTCTTGCGTGGACGTACGGTGTTTCTACCGATGCACATCCACTAGATCAAACTGGACATCCTCAAAATTTTCTTCTTCCAGAACACTTACAGCTTAGGGTTGCCTCAAAACTTGTACCTCTGAATTGACATTCGACAACTTTGTGGTTGTGGCTAGCAGTATGAGCGAACTGTTCTTACCTAGACCAACAAATTCCTATCCAGTCGCACACACACACACATCACTTTTACCCGGCCACTTAATTGCGAGTTTTAAAACTCTAACACTTCGTCTCAATCCGTTTATCAGTTGTTTGTTTTTCTTTTCCCTCCCAACCAGCTAATACATTTTGATGCAAACTGACCTGGTAATTTCTAATACTATTCATCTATACTATTTGCTATTGTCCTAACTCGCACATGATGTGTAACTGAGCAAAATGCCATTCTTACAACTTCAGACTAAGTTTCTTGTGGAGTTAACCACTCTTTGTGATCGAGTTAAAGCTTGTTTTCACTCCTTCATGTGGACGGATACAGTTCACATCGGCACTGGCTAAGTCTGCAAGGGCTCGAACTAGTATCTGTAATGTTTCCTGACTGTGTGTGTGGGTGACAACAAACCGTAACTCGTTTACACATACCCCTGTCCACAATTGATACTTAAAGAACTTATGATCGAGCGGATAAGTGCATTGATTTGTAACGCGAAGGTTAACTGCTTCGATTGCGCATTCAGACTACCTACAACTGATGAGTTCAAACAAGGACGAAGCCGCCCATGAAAGTGAGCGCCAAGCGGCATTATGAATACTCTTTATTTTTCTTGAAGGCAATGACAAATTCGTTAATTTGAGTTGACAGTTCACATATCGGTTATTCGCCGACCTTGATATTTATATTGATTCCATCCTATTTGATGATGAAACTTTTGCAACCGAAACATTTCACTCGGCAAACAGCCGAACAACGAAGCCACACCAGTGACCGTAATCAGCTTTTTTTAAATCGACGTTCGAACCAAAACTAGCCTACCGTGAATTGGGATTTCTAGTCTGCTGGATCCGCCTTTATATAAATAGCGATAATATTTTCCAGCTTGGACTTCATCTCGCGAACAATTTTATGTTTTAGCCGCCATCTTGAGCGATCAGGCGAGAACCGGTGCGAAATGTGTGCTCTGAGGAAACAACGGAAAGAAACGCTTAACAGGCGCAGGACGCATTGTATCAGGTACGGATGATGAATATGATTTTCAAGTAGGTGCGCCAGCTGAGTACCCTTCATGCGCGCCAGAATTAATAGCAATACATAATGAGCAGGAACAAGACGGAATGTGTGGCTGGCAATGTTCTCGGAATATCAAACAAAGAGTTGCGCCATGAGCTTAAACTAGGATAAACTATAATGATGCGCCCAAACAGAAGCAAAAATTAAGCGTAGCTTGCCGAAGTTGGTTAGGGAAATGATGGACCGAGTGATCGAATCGAGTTACACTAATAACAGTATAGTCAGCGCATAATTTGTAATCTCCTTACCCAGTGGGATAAAAAGTCAAGTTTAATTTCTAATTAAGTACTCTTGATTATAATTAATGAGATGTTTCACAACCGTTTCAACATTCAGTTTCTTTAGTGTTGCCGACTTACAGAATTCAAACACTAACAATTTTGCTAACAGTCCAAGTTTATTTGCTGCGCTGTCAATTGTACACGTAATAGGAATCTCAAAGATCCACGTGTTGAAAACCTACCACACCGTTTATATATGTATTTGCCTGTTGACAGGATTGCGATGGAGATACACCGTTACACGATGCAATTGCCGGACAAGATGTGCGCCTAGTGGAACTTTTATTAAAGCATAATCCGGATTTGACAATCACAAACAATTCTGGACAGAACCCACTGCACTATGCCACCGTTTTAGGAGAGGTCAAGTAAGTATTGTTTAGGTGGTTGGGCTTGGGACTTTTATGCATATACAACATACGGAGTTTCTTCGATTTTCCATTCTCTATGTACTTCGATTGCTATGGTCTAAATGGTTAATGACATGCCTACCAGCGGTATGTTTCAAGTTACCTTTGTAACCGAGACTTCTTGATGAAGTACAAAAGCTGTAGTGAAATTCCGGTCATTTATTTAAGAGCCTCTGGATGTTTAAGTTTTTGTTGGCCTATTGCTTATTGGATCACAACTCTTTCAACGACAAAGAGGGCAGCATCATCTGTTTACTGAAGCCTGAACGTCTAGATTGATTTCCCATTCAAACTGTTGAACTGTTTGTTACCCTTGTCTGTTTGATAGGTATTCAGGTTAAGGTGGAAGCCGAAACCCTGGAAATATCTCCCGTGGTTGTTCTTACATACGAATGTCGTTGAAACCAAAACAGGAGTTGGATATAGCCAGGTAAAACTCAATCAACTGAGTTTGCACATATGAATCCAACTACGAGTCAACCAGTAATGACCACCCGACCGACACAGCAGTCCCCACTGTACTAGTCACATGATAATAAATGAAAAAATTAACTTGGAAGGGGGAGAATTTGTGGGGCTGGATGAATCAAACGTTGCTGGCAAAGGCTATCACTGAAAGCTTGCGAGGAAACAGATGTTAAGCAATAAGTATATTTTATGAAGCCAGAGCTGAGTACTGGACTTATAGAAAAAGAGTAAACTGCAACCGAGAAGCATCAAGCTTACGCTCAAAATCTTCTACTAATTGCGAAAGCACTATATCCTCTGGATGATTATTCCAGTGATCCATGACTCGCTGAGATAGAGGGAATCCAGCTCTCATATGATCAGGCCGAGGTTATTTTAACTTTAGAGGGTGTCCACAGAGAGCCTGCAGCTGTGTCGGTATGAAAAGCCCAGGGAGATCAGGACCAATGCGTCGGGTCAATATACAGTAGACGAGGATGAGATCGTCTCGCAGTCGTCTATAACCCAGCGAATACCTGCCCAGTCTGTCAAGTCTTTGTGAGTATGACATGCCTTTCAAACGTTGCAACGGACGAGTACCCATACGTATGACCGTCTCCAGTGCTACTTTAACATGACGGATTTGCCTGGACACAATATTCGAGGTGAGGTCTCACAAACGCAGTAAACAGCTTGCAGAACATATCTCCCATCAGGCTTAATGAACCATCCACAACACACAGAAACCTTGGCTGGCAGCCCGGTACCATTGACTACTGACTTCGAGGTCGCCAGAGATAATTAAACTATGGTCCACAGCGTGGGTTTCAGGAATCATCACTTTGCTGGTGATCAGAACGTCAGTCAATCACTCAGCAGGTGTTACCACAACCAAGCGCCTACCAAAAGAAATGAAACAGTATCCAGTAGCTCCCACTAAGTCGGCCATACCCAAACCAAATGCATACAAAAGTTACTTTAACTGCCTCTCACATAGATATCCACTGGTCACTTGTGAACCTCAGTGCCTTTGTCAATGGTGTGTGCCTAAGCACTTACCTCAAATTGATAAGTTGATTTTCATCCCCTTCCGAATAAAGTGTTACTTTAGGGAAGGCAGTGAACTCAACCACATCAGTTTTCTAAACCCTATGTTACAATTATAGCATATGGAATGGCAAACCGACTGATCATACTAAAAAATTCAAGTGACTGAATGTAGGATCTTACTTTGCTCATCTTTACAGTCTTCTACATGAACGTACTGTCTGAAAACTTTCAGTTGGTAGTCAATAGAACTTTCATAAACTCTCAATAGAGATGTAACTTCAATGCTGGTCAATGGTGCTGGTGAATAGCAGAGTTAACTACCTAAAAATTTCCACCGACAGAGCTTGTACATCAAATACTGTTGTGGACTTTGTGTCACAGTGTAATTAGGTAGCAACTGAATCCAAGCGTGGCAAAACTCGGTCTAATTAAATGGCTCAATTCGTTTCCCTTAAAGGTATGTGATTCTTTTTGTTAGCTCTGATTCAGACGATGTTCATATATGTCACAAAACATTTGTCAGACTTGTCGGATAGCCAAATTTTGCTCAGTTGTTACCGTACGTTGTGAGTATATTTCAGTAAGCACTCTGAATTGTTAGTGATTTCTTCATGTTGTTGCCTAACAAGATAATGCCAGACTCTGTCGTGACCTTTTGTACTCTAATCACATTGAACTGAATTTCCGTTAACGATCAGTAGGGGAGTTCAGCAAGTATGGTCCCGATTTTCTGTCAAGTAAACGGCAAATTCTTTAAATACAAAAGTGGCACTGAAAACGAACTGCCGAATTGTAATATTGTGAAGGCAAACCACGTAAAACTATGCACATTCTGACGGATTGCCTCCAAAGTTACTGGTGTTTTAATCTGTGATTAGCTACGAGATTATGTGACTTGTTTGCATTGATGTTTAATAGTGGCACAGTTTTTGAAATGGACATTCATGCGTTTATAATTCACTAACGCCTTTCAACAGTGGATAAGACGGGCGGCTGAAATCTAGACAACCACTACCATCTTTCCAGTTTTCTATAGCATTTTCGACAAAGTTGATGTAGAATCTGTCAGGATTCACGGCTATATGCAGTCTATCGGGACGGTTGTAAACTTTTTGATTCAGGGCAGAACAAAACGGAATGTTGAAGGTTTACTCAGATAAAACTGGTTCAAGCAACGGTTAGCAAATTATACAACTTACAACCAAGTGAACTCTGTGCACGGAATTTAGCAGTCAACAAATATCAACCAGTAACACGGTAGCGTAAACAGTTCAATGCGGCGATACAACACAAACAGAGAGCAAGTTTATGGGAAAGTTCGTAATGTCGATGCAGAGTTGATTACGTGTAATAATGCAAGAAACGTTCGGCCAGTAATTAACGTAATCAATACAGGGGATATATGTATAGGACCTACAGTACGATAGTTTGACCAATGGGGTATAGGCATGTGGATCAGTTGAGATTAGCATTGTGCAGATGGCTGGTAGCAGACGGTTAGTCGAGCGGTAGTGTCGCTGTGCGGGGTGTGGCGGTTCCGTGGTTCGACCCCTCAGCTGTCGTCGAGCCATCCAACTACCAGTTTCAGTTGCAGTGATCCGAATACAATTTCCTTTGATTCTGACCAGAATCAACAGTTGACATTTCGATCTAGGGATAGACCTTTTATCCTCGAGTCATTTCCGAGTACACGTTCATCATGTGATAAAAAAGCAATGCCCCAGAGTAAAAGTCTAGCAAATTCCTTGCCTGTAAGCAAGCTAGTAACGTTGTTTTACAGGGCGCCGATGACGCAACGGATTTTCACACAGTGTACAATAAGCTGGAAATTGAGTTGTTGGATCGTTCTCTCCAAAATGAAAACTAACCGCGTGTAATAACTGTAATTGTACATTAATCACGTGCTTCATACCGAGCACCGTATTGGCGAAAACACACTGGCTACAGCTGTACGTTGAAAGAATCCAAGATCGTTTGTTCAAATGGCCTCTTCCCCAAGTGTTTTTGAAAACTACGTAAGCTAACTGATTAACTTGGGATACTTAACTGAATGTTAAAGAGGTTTCAAACTGGTATATTCACACCTAGACTCACATACGCAATCCACTTGCATTTATCATATTTACAGGTCAAACGGCCGGTAGAAAAATAGGTTAGTTACTTGGCTGGTATATTCGAAAATGCGGTGTATACTTTGTCTGTTTTACAAGTTTTAATGACATTTCAGTAAAAGCCTAATCTTCACACAGGCGATATTCCACACAACAATACATTCATCGCCAGTTGTGTGTAGTTGTAACGTACTTACAAGGTATGATACCTACTTGACTACTAGATGAATGAACAAAAACATCCAGTATCTGGGCAGCACTAAGCAATCGCATTTTATTAGAAAGTGCTACTCACTTTATTAAGAAGCAACACTGTTTACATCAAAAAGTGCTATTGTGCGACAAACAAGTTGTCCTTTGATTAGTCCATTCATTGTGTGTAAAAAGTTATATAAACGGTTTGGCTTACTCACAACGCCGATTTGACATCTGACTGTGTCCAATACGGAATACGTTATTGAAGTATGTTGTAAGATGTTCGTCTACTGATACCCTCAGACACAAACATACAACCAACAGTTCAGACAGTTTGACAATAAGCAACCTTTCTTTCGGTGTAAACCGCCTTCAAAGTTTCGTTGTTATCATCAGTCAGATGTTCGTCTGAAACATGCCCAGGTGCGTTATTACTGTGTTTGATGAAATGCAACTTTTTTACAGTTAGTGCTTTTAATTTTTTGCTGTTGCAATTGTTGACTTCACCTATGCGCTTTATGTCAGACAATTTTTTAAACAGCACACCAAACTATCAGGTGTCCACAAAGCTTCAGCCTTTTGTAATCAGTGTCGAACGAATCCAATGTTTGATCAACTTGGTACTCACTGAAAAATTTACACCATATTACCGACTTACTTTCGCCGTTCTCAGTGCACTCCGTTAATCTGTCGCGGAAAATATATCGTCAATCCATCAGTCTTAGATACTGTAGCAAATAGTATACCCTGCACACATTCAGGGTGCCTACCAGTTTCCGCGCAACTGATTGCTGCACGACCTACTGGTGGTTTTGTCTAGGCGGCAAATCCGTGTTGGCTACTGAGTTTATAGGCCTCTGGAGAAAACGAGACTAGAATTTTCCACGCAAGAAATAAGTAATTAAATCAATTTGAGTAAGGTAAAAACTTCCCCGTTAATTAGTTGAGTTACGTTTATTGACAGATTTACACCAATATCGTATCTAGTGCTATCCAAATAATAGCTAGTTGGCAGGTTGATGAAAAACAATATGTGGAACATCTGACTAGTTTTCTACATGCGCGGTTCCCATCCATTCATCATATGCTGCGCTTAGTCTCACCCAGTCGCAAACGTTCCATGAAAGAGAGGTGAAGATCAAAGGGTTGGTCAGTCTTATCTTCTAACGATTCTCGGCAAATGGCAGAAGCTTCCGCATGCTATCTACCAGTTCCAAAGTCTTACTTGAAGCGAACATGCTTGACCTAATTGTACTTAACAAGTTTCACACCTAGAAATTTCATTTACGGAAATTATAAAGATGCAATTTTGATACACTTGTGAGTGCCGGGCATTCCAAGTTTTATTCATGCGAAGTACGAGCGGGATTTAGAATTTTCATATTAAATCTTTGTACATCGTCTGTTCGTCCTCATCCATTGTAGCGTTTCGTCATTGATGTACTGTTGTCTTTTTTATCTGGCCTGGTCCAATATGTGTATTTCTCTAAATGCTTCCATTGGTGAAGCAGTTCCTCAGTGACCACATTTTGTTTCTGAGCATTCGTCATCTGTGACACACAATTGTTCGAGCTATTGCTTGAAAAGCTAGCTCCATATGTGACGTCAGCTTTTCTGGTTCTTAGTGAGAATCGGGCTAGTGCAAGCGAATTTGCTAATGGATTGGTCACATGAACTAGTGTTTTCCATTGTCTACATGGATTCTGATCCTGTAGAGTGTCAGAAAAAAAGGTTTACTCTCGGACCGAACGATTAACCTGTGTTAAAATTGAGGAAAGCTCTGAAATTCAAGTTACTGTTTGAGAAGATGGAATGCATGTAATGTGTGATAGTTCATTCACTTTGTGACATGAAATCAGAAGTTTCTCCAAAGTTCAGTCAATGTTTTGGAGGTGCACCGTATGTGTTTAATTTTATGATGGACAGTTTAGTGGATGATTGTTTGCGGCAGTCACAAGATACCGGCGTGTACCTCCTATCTGATGAAAGACAGACTGACCTTGATTATGCTGACGATAAGTTGTTGTTGTTTGACGATTTCCATGCAGCACGAACAACACTAGAGGCTACTTCATTTTCTGCTAAATACTTCGGAATACGCTTTGCAACCTCAGAATGCAAAATGCTTCTGCAAGACTGCTGTGATTACGTAGATTTATCGTTAGATAATGAAATCGTGGAAGTCGTTGACCGGTTTGTAAATCTGAGAAGCTGCATCAGCGGCGGTGGCGAAAGGGAAGGGAATGAAGTTTAAGTGCGTATTTCTGAGACTAGGGCAGTATTCGCCAAGCTGGGTCACCTCTGGCGACAGCGAGGTATTTCTCTGACATTTAAGGGTCGTGTATGTCAGACAACCGTGAGGGCTGTATTACTTTACGGCAGCGAAACATTACTACTCAAAGTAGAAAACATGAACTATGTTCAGGTTTTTGACTAACGATGTTTGCGTTCAGTCGTTCGAATCGGGTGGCACCAGCGAGTAAGCAACGAGGAGATTGTGAAGCATGTATTTGGTAGCGAGTTCCTTTGTTTAATTCTTACACTTGCACAGACTTAGATGGTTAGGTCATATACCTAGAATGTCAGCTAGTCTTCCGCCTCACCGAGCACTGTTTGCCAACACTGCGGCTGACCGGCGTAAGGTGCGAGGTGGACAGACGATGACCTGGCGTAGTAGAAGGAAATCTTTCCTGAAGGGATTGACCACTTTAGATCGAGTTCGTCTCGCGAGTTGTGGCCTTCGCGACTCACAGAGTCATTGGCTGAAGACGTTCAGTGAGATGTTGTTTAATCGAGATCAGTGGCATGAATGTTGTCGTTTGTCCGAGTTGTCTCTGAAGTGGTTACGTTTGAAGAGACGAGGCAGTGAAAGCCGTAAGGAAGCTGTCTTGCTGATGATGCCTTACTTTCACTTACAGTTCGGTTGTTTGTTTGCAAAGTGTAAGCGCCTTGATGTTGTATGTTTGAATATGGACGTAGCTATTTGTAGTGGTCAGGTGCCCTCACCTTTCCCATTTTTTCATCACTATTCTTATGCATGGTTTTCTTTTTTCTTCTTCATGTTTGTGTAACAGTTAAGCATCAGTGTGAAACACTGATGTGTTGGTGTATATGAAGTTATTGATGATGATGATGATGATGATGGTGTCGAGTGCTTTCAGTGAACCTAATGACCTTATGTGGTTTGTGAAGCATCTGTTACATACAATGGATTGCTTCCTAATTTGTATTGACTAGATTTCCTAATGATGATTTAAACCCGAATTGATGGACATACACTGGTGTCTAATTCCAACCAAGAGCATGATTCACAACTGACGTTCTTGTGGAATTTGGTGATGCAGCATTTGAGAAGCGTGGTTTACTAGGAAAAACTATGTGTTATTAATTGCTCTGCATTTTGTGACGTAGAATCCCCCAAGTTTACCCCGGTATCTTACCAAACTGATGTACGTTTACTCTGTTTACATCGAGGAAACAGGTATATCAATTGACGATCCGAGAGGTGGTTTTATGATGTCATCACAACCTCGATAACAAAATCATAGAAATGTTTTCCATATGACTGATAAGTTTGTAACAGGCGACCGGGGAACCTGATCATTACTCTCAAGCGAAAGTGGTTGAGCGTTCACATGTGGTAATTTGGTCGTACCTAATGTGAGATTAATGGCGCAGTGGTCAACACGGTTGCCTCATCAAAGCGTTGCAGGCAGTGGCGAGAATATACACTACTGACGAGCCCTAATTAGAGCGAAACGTGAGTCTAGTGTTTCTATTGTTCGAAAGGGGCCCACTGGGAAGTCTATGGGAATGCGACAGCTGCGATCAATTGTGGATGATGTTCAATCTATAAGAAAAGATAAGTCAGATTGAAGAAGCAAGCGAAAATGAACTAGTCTATGGATGTCTCGTTGTGTTCATTTTTAATGAGGTTGTTGGCTTTCAGAGTGGCGGTATATTTGTATTAGATATTTTAGCTTGTACATAGGGTTTTTGCGAATGTATTTTCTTACATATCCCGTAATTTTTAATGCAGGTTTTGACTCTGTAATTAGGTTGTATATTAGCCGGTGACGCGTACAAATGCCACTGAGGTGTTTATGTCTGTGATGGCAGTGATAACGATGCTAGCTGGGAGAAAGAATCGTATACACTAATTACTTAAAAGCCACCGAACTAGTGAACAGATGAACTAATTTGTTGGACTAGTAAAAGTCGTTCCATAACCCACGGACTATCTACATTTCGCCGTTATCTACTTGGCATGCTCGAATTATTTTCAACACGCATTATCCACATACCTTTAGGTAACAATAGATTAACTTGCCAATCTCGCTTTGGTCTCTTAGTCGTCAGGCGTCAAATGTATCGTCAAAGACAATCCCGTATATTTGCGGTGAGGATAGGATATGATAAGATGCTAAATAAATATGCAATTTAAAACATTGAGTTCCCTTAATCCATTTAGTCAAAACAGAGAGAAGAAACATGTCGCGAGATGTGAACGGTTCGATTTAGTCGCAAGTCACCAACATAAAACCAGCAAATTTTATACAAACTGCACATAGCAACAACAACCGGACGAACCAATCACATTGTTCTTATCTTTCGCGCGGTAATAGTGCAATCATTTCCACGGCAAGAAGATTGATTGCGTCAGCACTTGCTGTGCACACAAAACTGGCCTGTGTTATCGGATTGGCATCTCCTCACTGACCGACAACACCTTCGGATTTTGATTAAGTAACAGTACCCTGAGCGATTTGACAAGGTCAACTAGGTGATCGGTTGCTAATATGTGTTTGGCGACCGATGAGACCGGGATCTTCGAGGATGCCACAATCAGCAGGTCGTTTTTTGAGATTGCAGTTGATAACCACGTAGGAATGTGCTCTGCTGTACGCTGATGCAGCTTTATGAATTCCTGTTTCCATAAAAAATAACTGAACAGATAATCATACACAAGGGGAATGCGAATCTAAGCAAGGTTTTCCATTCTAACCAACCTCCCGTTTTTCTGGATACATCTTGTTAAACAGGCAAGTTATCTCTAATTGTTCGCGTACATTACAAAGAAGGTCCCAAGGTCTGCTTTCATTTTGTAGTGTGTGTGTGTGTGTGTACATATATCCAGTGGAGTAGGTTTGCTGGTTAATCGGCTGTATGGGCTTAATTAAATCATGATATCAACTACCTGGTCTGTTGAATCAGCCTACACACACACGTACACTGCCGCTCGAAATATTTCTTTGTCGAATTGGTATTACTAGTACTATTGTTACTATTGTTTCTATCTCTCTTTGTCATTATTGTTGTTAACGCTGTTCTCCTCATCGCGTTACCATGTTCAGTTTACTTATTGAGAAACGGATGTTAACTTCTCACCTGCATGTTCCGGCTGAAGTCCATCAGTGCGGGCTAGGTTTTCCTTTGTGTGCATGCTGTATTGGTGGTAGATTGATATGGTTTATTCTCGCTCTTTTTGCACACAATTGAATTACGTGTTTGAGATAACCCGTGTCTGTGATACTGTCACGAACTGACCATATCGATTTTGTTCACAATTATTCGCTGTCTTCTTGAGCATGCTGCCTTCCTATCTTACACTCGGATAGATTCGCCTTTTGTCCTTCGATAAACTAAAGTTTGAAAATAAACACGAGAAAACAGATTTTCCAAAGCTTTTCACAACGAAATTTAAGGTGATTCAGCTGTCGAACTGAGTATACGTTATAACTCTCATTGGAAAATTCTTGAGACCAAGTGAAATTTTCTCAGTTCAGAACAACTCTACACAATCCGTACTTTCGTTTTATAATGGCCTATCGCTTTTGACGCACAGCTACTGGCGTTTCTATGAAAAGTTCATTACCTCGTTATTTGCTCGTGACTTTTTCTCAAACTATGACACACTTTTGCTTTAGTCAATCAGTCCTGGATGCTTCGATGGGGATAGCTGTTCTTCCCTTGAGGACAACACTAATAACAAACGCATCTGAATTGACCATATACCTAATCCAGCATGAAGTAGTAGACGTTAGAGTATTGGACTGGTGATCAGCCGTTCTAAAACCCACTGTCAGCAAAACAAACATAAGAAATTAATGGAGGTGATCGTTAAAGATAAAAATATCAATTTCCGCAAACGGTTTGAGAAGTAAATTCGGGAAGTAAAGCAGAGTGTTTCCCAAGAATATTTCTCCACGTCTCACTGGGAACCGCTAGGAGCTTGTGATTGCACACATATAGTGCGACGTTTGATAGGCCTTTTGATTAAACCGGTAAGATCGCCTGACTTACAGCGACATGCCATTGCACCTCCGTCAACTGACAAGACAGTGCTGAGTAACATGACTTTCTTTTCTTTCACCTATAGCTAGGTTGTGTGTTTGTAAACTGTAGACAACTTAGCGCTGTACGTTTGAATATAGATGAGGCTATTTTTAGTAGTTAGGTCCCTTTTATTTTTTCTTCTATCTTCCTGTACAGGATTTGTTTTTTTACTTCGTGACTGTATGACAGTTACGCATCAATCAGTACCAATGATATGTTGCTATCTAAGACGATGATGCCGGTGATTTCTTTTTTCTGGGACATTGTATTTACAACATCCAAAGGTTGATTTTCTATTACACATTGTCCCTCTTAAACTCCACAACTTGAATCATGCTAAACTATCGTTAACATGGTGTTGTTTCTAGCATGTCGTGACATGTAGTCCAGTACAAGGCACTGTTTCCGCAAGAATTTTATGGACCGAACACGGGTCCAGTACTTCGGTTCAATTATTTAATTATTGTACAATCTTGTTGATAAACAGAGGGTGGCGGTCACATAAAACTTCGTAAACTACGTGACATGGATTATTTTGGCAAGTGTAACATCTGTACTGATGATGTTAACCTTTGGATGCTGATGGAACTGAGGAACAGTTTGTTGAAACTTGTTTTCAATGTTTTCTGAGAGATCAGTAATTCTGTTATTCTTTCATCGCTGCACTTTTGTGTATTCATTCAATCTGAGTCTGATGCAATGCAGTTACTAACAATTGTTCGCCTGTAACTTTCAGGGTCCTAACCAGAAGACATTTCAGCCGCCATTGCAGAAATAGTATAGATTGTGCTAGAGAAACATTAGCAGAAGGAACAAAAATGGGTGTAGAACTGTTAAACAAAGGAACTAGAAAGTGAACTATGGGTACAGCTTTGGCTGTGGCATGTTATCATCTCGAATAATGCTGCAAGACAGTGATCCATGTGACTGTGAGGTCCCCAACCGTGTGAACGAGATCTGCCCATCGTACTGAATGAAATAAACAGGGTATTCTGATTTCGTAACCATACTGTTATATTGCTGTCACACGGTTTTGCACATCCGTTTTTAGTTTCAGCATATAATGCTGGATTCAGAAAACGCTTAATCCCACGTCTAACTGTAACTAGGTGTCAAAAGAATTGAATGGCTTCACAGGAACTTCGGTGTATCTCAGCCAAGACGCTGTTGATTTGAGTCATATATCTGAAAACTTGTTAGTAACTTATTCTGCTTTTGAACCGGCAAACTGACCGCACTCGGTCAATCCGATCATTGATTTCAAACTACTCAACCGTTGAATATGCATTTTACTGCTATGACTGCCATTTTCAGACTGAATCGAGGTACATTTGAAATGCATAATGGGATAAACAAGGTGTTGGTATTATTGGTAAAGCGAACTCTATCTGGCATCAACTGAAACTGTATGTTTCTCTGCTCAAAAGTATGTCGGAAACTGATATAGCTGCTTACGTAGTGCCCTGGTAACAAACTTGGAACACAACAGACACAAAGTATTGACCGAGTTCAACTAACGGAACTGGGGAGTTGTCATTTTGTGTCAAACTTCAATGATGTTTATCTTAAACAGTGACATCTTTTGTCAGGTGTTGCTGTTGTGTCGTTTCAGTTGCACAGATGATCACTTCACTATATCCGAACTCGTCTATTATAGAACTTAAATGGTTCAGCTATGATTTCGGTTGTCAATCGAAATCGGTCAGGTGGTGCACTGACCATAAACGCCGCCGATAATTCAGTCCATTCTATCACTAGCAGTGGTTTTCAACTTAAAACTCAAGTAAACTAATCTTTGGGGCGCTTTGTATGAATAATCTTTGAACAATGTAACCAAATATCGCCCATTTTGGATTAAATGATCTACAACTGAGTGATAGGAAAAGGTATTTCAATAATTTTGAATTGTTTTACTTTGACCGGACGTTGTTTATAACATCCGATATGTACGCTGAACTTTATGAATTAATCGGCCGAGCATCGTTTTTGACGGTCAAATGAACGATTACTTCACTAAGTAGTAACAGTACCACATAAATATTTGTTGGTAATGGACAACATTTAGACAATAGACAACAGCTTAGTGGTAGGTAGTGGTATTCACCGAGTCTTCTTCATGTTAACCATTGGACGTTTGTGCCAGACCGTATAGCTGGTTGACAGGGACCAAATGGACACGTGACACGACTGCCAACAATAATCGACACTCTGCCTTAGAAGCTGTGTGTCATCACTGTTGTTGCGTGTGTTCGTTTCCCATCTGAGTAGGGGAACGAATTTGTGCGATTATAGAGGACCCCATTTTGGTCCCAGACAAACAGCGATACTCGATGTCTGGTTCAATCAGTTCACACATTGCCAAATTCGACGTTGGAGAGTTCGAATGGTTGAGCAAACAAGAAAAACCACAACGACGACGACGACAAAGATAACTGCAAAACACGGCTTGCACTGCATACGAAAGTTAGATATTGCAGTGTTTTTAAATGCTGTCGTAAATCAACATAGAATGGAATCCTTCAACGACTAAATTTTCCCCGTATGCTCGTGGTACTTCGCATAAACATTGCCCTTATATAGTGTTGTCATCTGTAGTCTCCTTTCTAGGCCTTTCCATTTGTGTTTTTGTAGCAAGAGTTTACACTAACAACCGTAATTTCTATAAGCCACCGTGCGTACTTCTCACATTATATAAGAGCATATGGTTATCCAATTTGTGACTATTTTTGAGCACTAAATACATATGATTTATCCTGTAATATGCGTGAGGTTTCATGGTGAACTCATTGTTTCTCCTTTCTGGTCGTTCGTATACATTCATCTTTGTATGTGGCGCCATAACTTGGTCCTCATTTGTTTAATTGTTGGAGTGTCTTTTGCTGTCAGGCTGTTTACTTGTTAGATTTTTCAGAAATAGGACTTTTGCGATCTGGACGTAAGTTGCTAAAGTTTCCGGAAAGTTCAGCTGTAGTGTGTTGCTAACAAGGCTGAACTGTTTTATTGTGCTATTCTGAGCACATTTATGGCATGTTGTCTATATCCCAGAGAGAGAGAAAAAAATTTTCACAAAAATGATAGGCCTCCGTTTCTAACTGTCAATTCAAAGCTGTGTAAAGTAACTTTTCGTGGCATCTCTATCTATTATTCACTCGAACTTCATTAAGTCAACGTTTATTGTTGTATTCATTAATGTATATGTAATCATAAAAATATACAGAAATTTTACTTTGTATGCGACGCTCGTTCTGTATCACTAGCAGACTGCTCATCACTCCCCAACGTGACCGCCTATTATGTGTGTAAATCGAGAGGAAAAAGACGTCTAATTCTCTCATACATCTCATTGTTTCTAACAGACAGGTTCACAATCCGCAAATGGCAAACTGAACAATATCTAGCTTAACAAATTGAAATCAAAGTAGCTTTTTATCTACAATGTTAAAATGTGCAGATGATTCGAATGTAGCAGAAGGAAGTTTGAGATTGAAGCTAAAGTGTCACTTCCAAGCTAATCGGTTTGCCTTAAAACCATACGGTGAACCATAGTTTCATGTACTTTTGTTTCAGTTTGTCTCTTACCCTGAGAGACATAATTTATCGTTGGCGTTTCATCCGTCGAACTTTACAGACAATGATGGTTTTATTTATGGTATCACTGTCACCACTTGTCTTTATGTATAATAGATTGATTGACTAGCATGAAAAAAAAAACAGTGTTCACTTGGAATGTCACTGGTAGAATCTAGTACTAATGAGGGATGCCATTCGGTAACTATTGTCAGTCATAAACGGGGACAATTATCGAGACAATAGTTACAAACTGCGTCAGTAAGCGTGAACCAAACAGCATCTCAGTTGTCTTTGCTAGGGAATAAACAAGCAAGCAACTAGACAACGAAATTGATGCCTGACATGGCACTAACGGGTTTAGGAAAGAGGCCGACAGCGAAATTTTTCGTAAGTCAAACGTTATCTACATAAGTTGATAGGTGCGCATAACACAAATAACCCTAGGTGATCGGAAACCAAACCCTTTATTTCATCTCTGTCTGCCTAGGCGTTAACTTAGTCGCGTTTTCTAAAATAGTTACTGTTTTCTAATTCAGATAAACAGTCAATTACAATCAACTGGTGATGTGTTCATGATTGATTTGTTGATTTTTGTTGCTTCCGCCAAATTATCAGCTGGCAAAAACCTTGTAGTTAAGTTTCTTACAGATAATATTCAGTCCTCTACAGTTTATGACTTCTCTCATTGCTGTCACTTCACGTCATTCATTTCATCTGTTTTGAGCAAAACATTAACTCATTCGATTATTTTGTTCATAGTAAAATACCTACAAGACAAATATTGGTAAATATAAGGCTCATAGTTATTTCACATCCAGTCACTGAACACTACTCATGTTAGTACGCAGCTAGCATCTGTGAAACGATGATAGATAAATTTTACGGATGTTCCGTAAAAAAACATTCAGTGTGCCGGGACAGTTCGTTAATGTCAGCTCAACTATACTCATAACTGTCATTGTTCGGTCTGAAAAGAATTCCTCTCTCGGATTCCGCCTATTCTACCGTAGGATACAATCTTATTTGCATAATAAGCACGCCGTCCGCTCATTCTACTGTCACCCCGACGTTTATGTACAAGATTTTCCAACATTCTCTTTTAAACCAGCTGAAAAAAATTATTTTATTCATTTTCTAAATTTGCTGGTAAAATCTGCTAACTAATAATATGCAATCACGTTCTGTCAAATCAAACAAGCTTTCCATGTGTTATCAGGAAATTTGAGCTATGTTAAGGTGTCACTTGATTTGTCAAAACGCACCGATGGAAGATCACACCAAAAAGACGAGCGAAATGTGAAAACGGGATGTTCACCTGTATTCCGTTTTAAAGTATCTGTCTATGTGAATAAGGGATGGAATGAACGATTTTTGACTGTCAAAACGTCATTTACCGTGGTCCAAAGATCTGTCACGATATAGTAGAGAGTAGTGTTGAGTTTGTTAGCCCGAGGTAGTGGATGTACTGCTCCGTGATTGGTTGGGTTTGTAAGCATTACACCAGCGATCGAAGTGGCAGGGTCAGGAGGCAGAATTGCGAGTCGTAAAACTAATGTGAGACAAAATTTTCTTTTGTACACAATGGTGGCAAAGTTTGCAAATTATATTTACAGAATAATGCAAACACTTGTTTGATAACTTGTCTAAAAATGAGTGTCGTTTTACTGGCTGATGAACCACACTAAAAACAACATACATTCAGTATTTTCAGTTCAACCTGGCAGATTCTTGTAAGTCTTTAAAAGCTTAGACTTCTTCGTGCTTGCAAACACTAGTACTTTGCTGTGCGTTGTGTTAAAAAGCACCGAGGCTGCTATACACATTCATTGTTAGACTCGTAAACGTATATCTGCACAACAGGCTGATGCCCCGCCGAATGGATAACGTTAAGCTTTCGACAGTTTAAAAATGGTCCTTGTGTTCACAAACAGTTATGTTTTACTTATTTTTTGAGAAAATAATTGACAAAAATCAGTGCTAATCAGCGTCCATTAGATTCTCATATCTAGGTTTGAAAAGAAGCGGGCAGCTTTAGACAGAGTGGATATTCTGTTACACTAACTACCATCCTAATTTGAATCGTTTTGCTCAAATCATTGTTTCAGCTTACATCTTCATTTTTCCCTTACCTTGAGCTTTGGACGCCAATCTGGTTGAGATCATTTTTACCGAGGCATAGTATAGCACCCTTAATGTGCTTTCATATCATCATCGTCATCCTCACCGTTATCACCATAGATTCACCTCCTTTCTGTCTATTTCAAACTTTTGTCTGGATTGGTTCGAAAGTCGAATTAATCTCAAAGTATTAGTCACTAATTGGTAACCGTCTGATGATAATATTAACATGCGACCAATCTTCCAGTGTGAGCACTCTGACCGATCCCTTCGCAACCTACAGTCAATTGCCCAGTTAGACAAATTGCGTGACTCAAATTCCAATCTACTGACATTTCAATTCTATCTGAAACTATCCTACAATCACAGATGTTTAGCGTGTCTTCACTCACTGCAGTCGGAAAACGTTGGTGATCAGCACATGCACATGCATATACGCCTATATTGTATGCCTCATGTGATAGTATGATAATTTTTGACTCTGTTGCTCTGCAGACATATAACTGTATGTGTAGAATCACTAACAAACGATTATACAATTCAAGTTAGATATTGGAAAGCCACTGTTCCAAACCATTCACTGGTAGGAATAGTTTGGTCAATATCAATTGAACACTCAATTGAACATTCGATCAGGGGTTTTGCATTGAAATAAAATATTTATTTATCGTTTTGTGAACAACCACTAGAAGCAAGGTTGACGGTGATCAGAGCTCGTCAACCATGCACCAGTTCACCGCTCCCAGAGCTTGAACTCTGGTCAATGCGCCGTTTCTGATCAGCACGACACACTACATTTTTCATTAAAATGACTGAGAGTTACTTAGAAACTAGTTCGACTAGTTTGATCAAATTCAGTATTTTGCAAACGGGAAAGGCTCATTGTTTTGATTATTTGTAACAGAATGTATACAGGAGGTCAGGCTTCTTTGCGTTGGCGGTTTGACTACAACACTGCCGACTCAGCTGCCAATCAGTTGTACTGAAAGATTGACAAGATATGAGTAATATTTGTCAGTGTTCTGATACAGAGACGTAAAATAGACATTTTATAGCCAATTATCAACCCCGTGAACTAAATCCAAGTCTTAGGAATATTAAGAGAACGAGGTAGTTGACTGTCGACAGATGACAACATCATCCTTGTTAACAAAAGCTACAATGGCCAACTGTCAAAAATGTGTCTTACAGGCTTAAGAAAAATACACTCAATTATGTTTCCACTGTCCGACCTTTTCAAGAACATTAAATCTCATTCGATAACCAGTTTGCAGACGTTGCGAATTAAGCATGAATTTCTACCAAAATGAAGTGTGTCAGATAGGAACGACAAATTGGGGCTTCTCATAACACTACAGCGCTATTTTACCCCCGTCACACTTCTATTTGCAAGGTTTACTCTTGCTATTGAACCGTGACAATCAGAGCAATGTTCCTCGTTCGCGTTTAGAATTGGAATCCGAATACAGCTTGGGATAGAGTCTGACTGCCTTTGTTTTGGCGATCAAAAATTCCACCGCTAATGTCAAATCAAAAGTAATATCATCTTAGTATGCGATTCGGTAAATCCGTGCACTTTGATGTATCGGTGTAATCGTGTGAATATGCTTACAAGTCGAACAAGTGTTTTTCTGTCAACGATGCACAACCCACATGTAACTTTTCTCCTCGACGGTTGCAAGCTGGTTAGGTGAGTTTCCCAGTCCGCTCATATCAACGAGAAGCATCTGACTACTATATCTGAATGGGTTCGGTCTTCCCTATAAAAAAGGTGTGTTCTAGTCAACATGGCTGCATCCCAAGTACATGAACCAAAATTCATATTCTGAAGGTGTTTAAGCTACATACTACTGGTTACATACTACTGGTTAGCCCCGGCTACTTTTCGAATTGGGTCAGTTGTAGAGTCTACATAATTGCCATGGATACTAATAAATATCATTGGTGTTTAATTTATAGCAGTCAAACGTCCTAGTTATTTGTTGATGATGCTGTTGATGTTTGTGTTGAGTGTTTTCGGTTTCCGTCTTTGTCTTATGTGGTTTGTTTCGCATCTGTTTCATTTTTTTGATTTCTTTTTCATTTTTATTGGTTTTATTTGTTCGTGATGTTTTTATGCCTTGTTTTTTTGCGTCCACTGTTGTTTGATTGCGTTCAATAGCATGGTTGACCAGTGCTGTTCTTGTGTTTTTTGTTGTTTCTGGTTTTGTGAATCGTGGTTTACTAGTGTGTATTGTGTTTTATTGTTTGTTTTTTTTTTTGTTTTTTTTCCTCGCTCTAGTTTGCCCCGTTTTCTTTCTATGCTTGTTTTTGTTTTGTCTGTTTTGCTCGGGTAGTGAGGTCTCTCAATTGACTCTGTGTGAGTTGGTTTTCTGATTTCATGGGTACTTCGGTACCGTGTTTGTGTGTGTGTTTTTGTTTTGTCTTATCAGTTTGTTACAGGTTTGTGTGGTTCTTTTTGCTTGTTGTCTATTGCTTGTGGTTGGTCTTTTTCATGTGTTGTTTTTGTTGTACCTACTGTTAGTTTGCTGTTGCTTTGGTCTTGTGGGTTTCGTTCTTCCAGCGTTGCTTGTAGTGGTGATTGTCTTCCCTTTTGACTTGCCGTGTTTTGAGCGTTCTGTGAGTGTCGTGTTTCTTTTGTTCGGAATGGGCTCACTGTGTTTTTTATGGGTTTTCTGCGGCTGTGATTTGTTGTGTATGTTGTTCGCTGTGTTCGCCTTTATGTTTTTGATTGTGTTCTTATGTGCAATTGCTTTTGTCTATGTTTGTCTCGTTGTTTTTATTTTTAGTGATTTTGTTGGCTTTCAGTTTGGTGTTGTATTTGTCTTCGTTTTTTTATGTTGTACCTTTTGTTTTTGCTCGTTTATTTTTTTTCTTTTCCCGTTGTTTTTAATGGAGTTTTTGTGTTTGTAGTTAGGTTGTTTATTAGCCGTTGCGGCGTATGTCTGCTTTTTAGTTTTTTCTGTTTGTGGTGTTTTTGATCGCTGTTGTAGTTGTTCGGCGGACTTTTATCGATTGCTTACTTTTAAGTTATTTAACTTTTGTCGTGCTGATGTATTTTTTTGGGTTAGTAGAGGTCGTTCTTTAACCCGCTTTTCTTGTATTTTTCGCCTTTATTTCCTTGTCATTTTCGTTTTCTTTTGATTACGTTTTATCTCCTTTCTTTTCGGTAACCGTAGCTTATTTTGCCCTTCTCGCTTTTTTCTCTTGTTCGTTCTGCTTGTCGTTTATTGTGACAGTTTATCCTGTGTCTTTTTTGTTAGGATATTTTTTGTTGTTGTTTTAGGTCACTTTGTGGTTTTTTTTATTGTTTTTCTTTTTTCCATTTTTTGTCAACAGAGGGCGGAGACATGTCGCGATGTTTGAGCTGTTCTGTTTTGTCGTCAGTCACCAACGTAAAACCAGCAAATTTTATACAAACTGCACATAGCAACAACAACCGGACGAACCAATCACATTGTTTTTATCTTTCGCGCGGTAATAGTGCAATCATTTCCACGGCAAGGAGATTGATTGCGTCAGCACTTGCTGTGCACACAAAACTGGCCTGTGTTATCGGATTGGCATCTCCTCACTGACCGACAACACTTTCGGGTTTCGATTAGGTAACAGTATCTTGAAAGATTTGACAAGGTCAACTAGGTAATCGGTTGCTAATATGTGTTTGGCGATCGATGAGGCCGGGATCTTAGAGGATGCTACAATCAGCAGGTCGTTTTTTGAGATTGCAGTTGATAACCACGTAGGAATGTACTCTGCCATACACTGTTGCGAGCGCCGATCTGTCCTGTCTGTGTGTACGTCATTGCAACTGCTGTTGAATGTGTATCACCGCAATGAAGAGCCAAACCCCTAGTGCTTAGCATGATGCGCGGTTGAGCAGCTGGATACGTGCGTTGCAACGCTGACGTCAATTTATGTTTAATGCTGTTGATCTGCTGGATAAGCAGAAATATGTTCTTTTCCTCCGCACTGCAACTTGCCAACTTTGGTTCTTTTTCCTTACTCGAGATATCCACAAACTTTTCCACCAGCGTCCTCCAAATAAATTATTCTATCTCCAATTGATCTGCACTGCAAATCATTCTGTCTCTGTGGAATAACGTTTTCACTAGCCCCCTTTTATAGGCAATAGGTGCGAAGCTGGAGAACTGTAAGTATTGTCCACTCCGAATTGGCTTGCGATAAACAGATCGTTGCAATGTACTACTTGACGTCTGGTTATAAGAATGTCTAAGAATGGCCGGCAATTATTAACTTCCACCTCATAAGATACAGAAAGGTTTGGGTGGAGGGAGGTCAGATAGTTATAAAATGAAGTAAAGGCACATTCATCAGTAAAAACTAAAATGTCGTCCACGTAACGTTTGTAAAGCAGGACTCCTGAAATCCTTTCTTGAAATTACCTTCCGAGCATTCCCAAAAATACATCCGCCAATATGGGACCCAGTGGGTTACCGCTAATCTACCTATAGTTAACACCTTTGAACACAAACGGAATGTTTTCTGTACAAGCAAAACTGAGATCTTTATGAAGATCTAATGGAATACCTACATATACATTTTGGCTGAAAATAAAATCACATAAAATTTCAACGGTTTCACACAGCGGCACGTTAGTAAATAAAGAGTCTATGTCGATCGAGTACATCATCTGTGGACTTACTGAATTGTTCTCCAAAATTTCTGCTAGCTCAAAGGAACTAAGAACACAGTTTGGGGATGACAGTTCACGAATTGGTTTAAGGATTTCCACTAACCATCGCGCCAGCTTGTGGTATGCCAAGTTGTTCATGGATAATGTCGGTCGTAGTGGGATACGCGTCTTGTGGATTTTTGATCAACCTCTCATCCTTACTGTCTGCGTGCTTGTTGGTTTCAGTTTCTTATACTGAACCTCAGAAATATATCCATGTAAAATCAATATTTGTAGTTTCCTTGATTTCTGTTTTTCAATCAGGAAGTTGTTACTAGCATCCAATTGGAATTTCCATGCTTCAGAAAATACCGCATTCATCTTGGCTACATAGTCCTCTTTCTTCATTATGGCGACGCCGGGGCCCTTGTCTGGCTTGAGGAAGACTAGGCCAGTCATTTCTCTGAGCTCCTTGATGGCTATGTAGTGTTCTGCGGACAAACAACAATGCTGACTTATGAGGGCCGATAGAAACTCGTGCGAAATGTCAACCGATTTTCCACAAAAACGATCCGCATTGACGGGTGCGGCCAGAATAATTTGTTCATATAAACGTCCAAATTGAACTTGAGTCTCTAGTATGTTCACTTATTTCGGCGACACCTTGAAGTCTAGACTCAGCGAAAATGCATCAAGTTGAGCCTTAGTAAAGTGACTGACCAATAACGTGAATGTGTTCCAAATTATCTGTGCTGAAAGCTGACATCCACCCACGAGGTATTGAATTTTGCAAGTTGTGAATCGTTCAAAATGTTGCTACGTACTCGAAACCCGAAACTGTTACCTGTCAGTGAGGCAATGCTAATCAGACAACATTGACCAGTTTCATGTGCACAGGAGGCGCTGACACAATCACTCTCCTTGCCCTGGGATTGATTGGAATGTTAGCGCCCGAAAGGTCGAAACTATGTGGTTGACTTGTCGAGTTGTTGTTGCTATGTGCAGTTTGTATAAAATTTGCTGATTTTACGTTGGTGACCACAGATTCGAATAGATTTGAGTATGTGCTGCGACGTGAACCAGTCAGCCGGATAATGAACAGCTTCATAAAGGTGACTTTACTTGTCCATGAGCTTTAATCAGCCATCCCCCTCGTATTAGTTTCATAAAGGGCTAACAACCGGCGGCCAAAAGGCAGTATTGTTAGACAGTTAAATTACGGGCTTAACTGGTTAGCAGAAAAATCTCTTTCTTAATAACCCTCTCTGATATGACCCTCATGATCAGTTATTTTCAAAGTGGTTCACCGGTCACTATAGCAATCAAAAGACACGTTTTTGGGTTGCGATTCTCTTTATCTGGGTCCTGGCAGTATAATGCGTTACAGCAATATTATAACCGCTTAGCTGTGTATTTGGCGTTTATAATATTCTACTTCCTTATTTTTCTCGATACTTGGAACGACCAGTGACAAAGTGAAGTCAAAATTACGCTACTGTTTAGATGTTCTGTTGAAAGGAGTCGCGCAACATCAGTTGCCGTTTCTACAAAAATCAAACCGTCTGCTATAAACGACCTTCGTTTGAAGCTATTGGTTATTTTGTATTGCTAAAAAATAAACACGTTTTTAAATCGTATGACTACCGTCAATTCAGTTCCATGTGACTACTTCACGGTGTATCGAGTGAGAACTTTTTTCAAGCACAAAAACCACATCCGTAATAAACAACCGCGAATGAGGAACTGAAACTGGAAGTAATTGGTTGAGCATTTTTCGAAATAAATTTCACTGCCAGAACTTCTCTGCTTAAGTAATTGGCGTCAAGTTAGTCAGCGATGAAAAATTCTATCCAGAATGTGATCGAGCAGATTTTCCTCGAGCCTTTTCAGTATGTTTCTAGCAATCATCCTGCACACGATTGTCGTTGTTTCCTTGTTCACAGTCACCAACGTTGACAGCAATACATCAGTGGAGTCTCATTTCCAAGATAGACTTCATGTTTATATTCAAACGTTCATTCCCAATTGTGTTCACAAACAAACATCGACATTTAAGGCAGTGTTCGTGACGTTTACTACTCCGCCGCAGTAAACACATGTATATCAGCCAGCCCAGTCAGTTGCCATTCTTCAAATGTCTCTAACCGCGGCCCTGTGACTCACGAAAGCTTTGATCGAGGGACGAGCCCGACCCACAGCTACTAGTGTGCTAGCTGTCATCGTTTGCTTGTGACTAATGACCATTCGTTCAATTCGTACCGTATGTCGATTAGCTAGTGCATGGTCAGAGAATGCCAGGTGTAACAGGCACCAACTTGGTTCTCTTATTACACGACCAAACTATTAGAACCTCTGTATCTTTGAAGACTCTGTCAACAAACTTGGTCGGTATTCCGTTAATAGATAAAGGGCAGAATTCTGTTCTCTACTCCGCCTGTACGTGTGTGATTGGCTTAACCTTCCAACAAGTTTACCATGACCGATTCTCCAAAAGTGAATTGAACTGAGCACCTGTCACAACTAGTATCTTGCTAACTTAGCTACTTAATTACATGAAATTCACTTCAAGCTACTGAGTTTTTACTTGACTAAATCTGCTTTGCATATGATGTGCACAAAAGAAATTAGCTGTTATTCCGTACAAAATGTGTGACCATGAGCTGAGCCTGATATCGATTAGCAAACAGTTTATGAGTTTAATTGAGTTTAATTTGTATCAATCGGTCTGATCAACTTTTTGTAGCACAGAGCTAATATAGTATATAGTAGTAGCAATAGTGACATTGATCATATGATTTCAAAATATGCTCGTTCGAAGTTGATGTGAGTATTTTAAAATTACAAATGATAACACAGTCACATGAAGGCTTTTCGCTCAAAGCCTTGAGCACTTGCACATATGTTATGTTAGCACCAATTCGTCTGCTTTAGACTCATTTACAATGTTCGACTTCTTTGGTGATACAAATTTGCTGTTTATCACCATGCACAGTTTATATATTTTTCCACCATTCTACCTTCCACAAGTATGGCTTAAATCAACCAAACCACCCGGTTTAGACAGTGGAAAGTTCTGCGATATTAACCAGTTACATTCTACTTCAGCCACATGAAGCCTGCTTCACTACATCATAACCTGGCATCTCCTATCCTCTCTTCTGAACAGTCAATTTGTTATCTAACGTATCTTACACTCTTTGTGAAATATTCATAGCGTTTAGATGCCAGCAGTCAATCGACAAATTCATAATATGAACCTCAAATTGCCACAAACGTGTCGAGAATTGTAAGTCATTTCCCCACCAGAATGTGTATAGAATTATCTGTATATAGGTAACAGCGAAAAAAATTACAACTACTCGGAGCCTGTGGATTGAATGCTACTGCTTTCTGACTCAGTTGTGAACGACCAGTGAAACAAAGCCTTATCAGTAACAAGGCAACTAGCTCGTGACTACTGACTAGCTAATGGTGTAGGCAGCTTGCTAGGATAAATATGCAAGGTTCTCACTAAATCCAAGCTCTGCGTGTTTTTCCATTCAACTCATCAGCTTTTAAACAATACAAACTTTCTTTTATATAATTATTTTGCTTATTTAAAACTGAGATGCACATACTATGTTACACAATTGCATAACACCAAAGCAACACTACTGGTTGCCGACACTCTGGGTTTAATTATGGTATGATAGACAAACGTCTGCTCATCTCAATTGCGATTCCCGACACACAGAGATATAAGTGTAATAAGCAGTGACTATAGTGAAAAAATGTAAGTAACCTGTGATAGGGGTTAGGTGAATCTAGATCATAATTAAATTTACTGAGCGTTTTTGCTAGTACAATAGTCCACATTCCCTTTTGCACTTAGTGTGCGGAACTACGTGGAAATTGCGCGTCGGTTTATCCATCGTCTAGGTCAGTGGTCAATACGTAAGAAGGTCCAGCATTAATAAATCTGCCGACGACTTTACGAAAGGGAACACTTTAGTTTAATGAGTGAGAGAGTTGAGAATTGTCTTCCATGAACATGGTTTATTGGACGTAATATAACTGTGATATACATTTATACTTGCCAGATCAAGTCTCATCCATTATCCCTTACAGTACCTCAAAAGTACTCTGTACTCAACATCCTAGTTGCAATCTGAGATTACCACTTAAAGACAGATCACGTAGTTTTTCCGCTTGTGTATATACCAAGTTGACGTAGTAACCTATCTGTTTTGTTTAAACAACACTTGATTGCTTTAAAACGCGCTTCGGAAAAGCCTCGCTCGATATTCGGTCCATTTATTCGGAGCGCTTGATGTGAGTTTTAGGAAATGGTTTGGTAATTCGATCAGCGTGCCGACGTTATACACACCATCGATCAATTTAATAAAATGCTTGCTGCCAATAATTGAATGAACAGATGGTGAACTTACTGATCATGTTGTATCTATTCCGATCCACACACCAGCGTGATCACTCAGAGGGTTTTGTTGCAATATTCAGTTTTGAAAGTACAACTGACCAATATTCAAATTTGAAAGTACAACTGACCAGGAATGTCATGAATGATTTCTGTGATTTTGGTCTGAAAGTTTAGACCACTGACACGACAATCAAGTGAGCTCATTGTTGCATTAATGAACAAGTCAACCTTGCACTCTAGTGGATGATAGCTTGGCTCACGTAAACACACAGACACATGCATCCATCACCTCTGTAGGTTAACCGTTGTTGTATCTGTCAGTGTGCTTGTTCCATAAAACTACATGCTTTCGAGATTCAGTTAGGAGTTATATTGGTCAATTCTTTCTCATACACGTGGGCGAGCCTATGCGCGCATCCACGTTCGTAAGCAGGACCTCACAAATCTTATCAACGCCTGTCCGTACGAGTGCGTTTACTTGTCTGAACGCGATGAGGGAGTCAATCTCGAGCATTCCATGTTTGTAACCGGTTTGGAAAAGACGCTGCGCTGTGGACTGGACTGATGCAATCAGTACTATGAATTCAATTGCCTGTTAACCGCAAACAAGTCAAAACTAATTTCAAATCAATACGAATCAGATCTCAAGTTGATATGAGTTCGGTGGACCTAAAATATTATGTATAGTTGCAGGATACGTGAAAATTGTCAGTAACACTTTTGTGTTTCCAGGTTCTAAATTATTATACACTACTTTTTTCTTGACATATTGTTACTGCAGTTCAAAATAAGACAGATAAACTTAAGCCCTCAGGACTCATTACCAATACCCAGATCACAATGGTTTGCAATGGATACGTGTAATATGTTTACAATTTACATAATGTATATATTCCTTTTTCAATCCAGTTTTCAACAAAGGTGTGTGTAGTAATATTTTGCCAGGTCAGTAAACTAAATTTACTGGAACCATATTTAATTGTCTAGTTGAATTTCGATGTATTTCTATCACAGGACCGGTCCACACTCACTCTAAAGATTTATAGTTCTGTAAGGCAGAAAGAAATACTTCTATAATTTTCCTGTATCCCTATGTTTTCTTGATACAAGCCTTCATTTCTGTAATATGTGTGTTGCAGTTCATTATTTCATATTTCCTATCAGCGGAAACAGGAACGTCAGTACCTTACGGGTTTTCAATTCTGGGTTAACAATCTTGACAATCTTCTCTTAAGTTCGTGAACGCACTCTGGCCGTTCACTGAGGGTACCTATTTTCAACCCTAAACTACAAACTGCCGCAACACAACAGACGCCCAGTTTGACACTTAACCTTTTTTAATAAGCAACCTATTTCGTTCACAAGTGTTTGTCTTCAAAAACCTACCTTGGGTTGTTGTGTACTGAAGGTATAAGGATTAACAAAGACTTCTTAAATAAAACGATTCACATATATTAAAACGCGTGACTACAACAAACACTGTTTAAACGGGTCACTATTTTGTTAACTGCTGAAACATGCACCTCAAGAGAGGTAAAAAGTTTATGAGTAGTATTCAATAGGGTTGTAGTAATTTATTTGAGCCATCAGACTGCTGAATATTTCGCCATGTAAACCCAGCCTGGTTACATGTAACGTGATATTTCGATACTGTAGTTTTAAGGTGTTTACTAGACAGTAGGGACATATGGATAATTACTGAGAATAAATTTAAAAAACTATCTTAATATTCTCACTTGGTGATTGAGAGATGAAAAACCCCCACGTACGTAATGCATTGTACACCTGGTAGCTCACTTATAAACAGAAGGATTATGGCGTCATCTTACTACTTGTAGTTTTCAAGTGATAAGACCGTACAGTATATCCCCTAAATTTGGTTCTTTCCACCGTAGAATGTCTTTCCTTATGCAGTGGCTATAGCTGACTAAGTTACGATGCTCATACTTGTCAGATAAATCACATGTAAACGAGGATCGCGCAGTACGGGCAACAAAGTGACGTTCTTTTATGAATGCTGAAACAAATCTATAAACCGAATGGACGAAGTACACCGGTTTAAAATTTTCTGATACAACGATAACTTACGCGCTACAAGGATGATTCTTGAAAGATTGTCCAGAAAACAATAAAAACCTTAATGTTGCAAAACATTTTCACACTTACATCCATGTTTTGCGTCGGCTTGGCCTCCTGAAGCGTAGGAGTGTTGACAGCATTCCTGAAGAAGACCACCCGAGGTGACTGAAAAGTAGAGTATTACAACTCGCTCGTAACGTTGTGTCATTCTCAATCCATTTATAAGTAACATGTTAAACACGACGCCCAAATTGGCTGACTTCATTCGTACATCTTACGAGAGCAGTCTGACCTCAAAAGCTGGCCATCTCACCGTTCCTGTTCTGTACTGATGCCAATCGATTATCCACACATCACATGTATCAGCTATTTCTGTATCTGAAGCTGTAAAGTTACTTTATTTAAACGTGATTTTAAATTCAACGTGGACTCGAAACTTGAAGGACATTTGATGTTACGTAGCCTCATGGCGCACACATTCTTGCTTTCTTCTTACTACATACAAACGTTTCAAAACAGCGGCTCGACTAAACCAGAGAATGCCGTAGGGCTTGAGCTGATCGTTGTGTTTTGTCCACTGGCTGGATTCACCAAAGCAGTTGACCTTTGAACGAACGTTTTCATTTTCATTCAATGGACGATATGTCAAGTTTTGTTATTTGCAAAGAATGACCCCATTAACAACCTATAAAGTTTCTGCGCTACAAAAGAAACTATCGCACAAGTTTTTAGGCTACATTAAGCGTGGCTATGGTATGGCACGTGAAACAAGCATGTAAATCGTAATGCAGCACAGACTGTCAAAAGTCACTCTGAAATCGCCGTTTATACACGGAATTGAAGAATCCGGTACACTAGCTCCAGATCACTTTGTCTGATCGGTGACCGCGGCACCCATAATACTCCAACTGTGAACGAACGATGTTCGATAGTATTTGAACAGAAGTCAGGTGAGTTCTCCCACGAACGTTACTTAAAAGTCTACTCACCGTACAAGCAGGCAGACTTCAGCCAAAACAATTCAGATCGTTGGCGCGACAAACGAGAGTGGTCATTCAATATAACCATACACCGACCCTAAAAAACTTACTGATTGAGGGAAATTTCATTGATTGTCAAACTTTAAACGAACACTTCAATGGTTGAGTGCAATTCTCGATAGCAACCGGTACACAGCTAATTTTTTTAAATGTAGCTAACGATAGTAGAACCAACTTGGAATTAGCAAATAGTATTGAATGAGGCAGCGATACGTACGCTGGCACACTAACATTCGTGTTAGTGGCTCGTGATAAGCTTGTATTTGACAGATAAAGTGAATAGGCACAACAGTGGTTAAAAGGTAACTCTCATCTGGCAGAGTGATTTTAGGTTTTTGACATAGCAGAAGGTGGCCTTATTACAATGTAAACCTACTGACGTGTAGTGTGTAGTGAAAAGTTGGTAACCAGTGCTCAACTTGATCTTAATTTATCTCTATCTCTGGATTTACGTGCATCTTCCAGTTATCAGTTGTTTTAAATATCTTATATTTGTCCCAGTTAGAAATTGTTTTAGTTAACTATTCCTCACAGACTCATTTTTGTGTAACTCATCGCTCGATAAATCCCTCTGGGGACTTGAACATTTGGACTGTTATTGGCATCAGTAAAATTCAGAACTGCTCGTTAACTAGTGTGGTCACTTATAAGATCCGCAGTTCTGTTCCCATTTACCGTTGCCAGCATCAGAATACTAGTGATACTTACAACCACAAGACCAGTTTTTAAAGTCCTTTGATAAATAGACTGAGAAGAACACAGCCTTACGAGCAAGTTTTAATACTGCATGATTCAACCTCTTCGGGTGGTTTGTAAAGCTTTCTATAAAGCCAAGAAAGATGACAGTGAGATAGTGAGTTTTTTGTGATTGAGTATATACTCACCCGAAGCAAAAGCATGTAGGCTAAACAGGGGTACTGCGGCTAGAAGATTATCTAATAGACTATCATATAGAAAGGTTTGCATTCGGACAATTATCAAACGTATGTAGATTTGCACCTCGATTTTGTGTTGGTGTCACATGTGACTGACATGTACTTCCTAGAGAAAAACACTGTTAACCACTTCATACCATTGTTGATGCAAATCAGAAAGAATTCCGTCGGAAAAATAACCACGAACATTTGAATGAAATCATAAATGCGGAAAGAAGACATATGTAGCAAGATGTTAACATTTCGTTTGCTCTTATCAGTCGCAAACGTAAAACATACGACTTATATATATGACACACAAATGGAGATAGACAGCCTATGGACACGTATACAGTCACACCACGTAGTCCATGTTTGAATAAAAGACAATGAAACATACTGAAGGGATGTCTTATAGCAAATGTGGATAATGAAGCCTCAAACGAATACACTGGAACATCAGGAATGCACAAGTGACTCTCCAACACCTATAACAATTTGTTATAGAGAATGTGTGGGAATTATGCAGATACTTCGATTTTGGCAGAAATGATTTTTGGACGTTTTTATAAACTCTAACCACGAGAAGCAACTAGAAGTAATTCACTCCCGTGCGCATTTGTCAGACTTTGATATAGTTTTATCGCAAATATGAGTGACAAAAAAAACGGAATGTCTTGAGTTTCTTTTAATTCTATGCCAGACAAAATAGCACATGATCGTTTTAATTTTTCAACGACTTTGAAACTTCATGCTTATCTGGTTTACCTTTCATATTTCAAGTTGAACATCACCAACAATTGAACGCAGCTGTCGCATCCCCATAGACTTTCCAGTCTGCCCCTGATCATTACTCACAAGCGAAAGTGGTTGGGCGTTCACATATGATAATTCGGTCGTGCCTAACGTGAGGTCAATGGCGCAGTGGTAAACACGGTTGCCTCATGAACAGCATGTCCGTGGTTCAAGTCCCGGTAGTGGTGATGATATACACTACTGAAGAGCTCTAATGAGAGCGAAACTCGAGTCTGGTGCTTCTTTTTGAAAGGGGCACACTGGAAAGTCTATGGGGATGCGACAGCCGCGATCAATTGTGGGTGATGTTCAACTTGAAATTGACCCAATCCCCGACTACTCATTAGTTACCTTTCACATATTCGTTTTACGCACGTGGAATATGGCTTCAGGGAAAGAATGGAGACCCAAGTACCAAGATCGTTACTTCCAGTAGATAATGAGTCGGTACTGATCCATGGAAATTAGTCAAACACTGGCTTTGGATACGATGGTTTGTGACTTTTCTCTACCGAGGCTGGGACAAACGTAAACTGTTAGAAAAACATCACTTATTGAACAAAATCACATCGTTTTTATATCCTCAAGAATGTGTTAGCTGAACGAAGTAAACAGACATGTGCAACAGCTTTAGAACTGAAGGGTCCATCAGTTATCCGAGAATATTGAGGCTTTGGAAGTACAAGTAGGGATTGTGAAGATATGGGGTACGTCAAGCTTATCAGAACTCAAATACAGTACACCTTTCCTGTTACATTTGAAGACTACTAGATATAATCATAATTCGCTAATCTTTAGCTGCTGAGCTATTAATAGAGACAAATTATAGATACTTTTACTCAATAAAGTTTAAACATCCATTTAAACTAAAATTTGGTCTATAATAAGGGTGACTGATACATTGCAACTGACACTCCACTGAAAAACTTTTTGGACAATTTGATTTGTAATTCTGGTCGAGTTTCTTTAGGACACCGTTCTTAATACACTTTTGGTATGTACTCCCATGTAACCCACTTTAAGCTTCTCAAGTAAAACATACAGCGATTTGGGTATTCAATGGAGGTACATTCGTATACAGACAAAACGGCAGATTCACGGTTATAACTAACAGGTGAGTTAAGCCTTTTGTGTTTTGCGAAGTCTGGTCATATCGTTATGTCTTAAACGGAAGGTCGAATGATTATTGATACGTTGAAGGTAGCCCACAGCAACAAGTAAACCGGAAGCGAAATTAAACAAAACGCAAGTATGATACTCAGTGACTAAACTGTCATTTCTAAAGCAAACGTTGCAAGTGTAGAGAAAGCAAAAAGCATAGCCATATGTTAATTTTTGGGGAAAATTGGAATTCAACAGCAACCTCTTCCCAACACAGATATTCATGTCATATTCAAGAACATCCCTGTTTCTTTCCTGAAGACGATCATTCTATAGTTCGGATAAAATTTCAACGCATCACTGTGTTAGGAGACGCATCCCCTAACGAAGCAGCTAAGACAAATCACGTCATATCGATTGATCGATCCGGCTTCCAGTGAATTCATCTGTCTTAGCTCACTCAGTTAATCAGTTTCACTTAGTTAATCAGATTGCAGCTGTACGATCGAACGCCTATACGTTATCTGAACTGTTCTCTTGCGTTCACTTTCTCATGCCCTCCAAAACGTGATTCGTTCTAACGCTCTGACTGCCAAACATGATCCCCTTGTTTGATTTGCCATGCATCTTGTCGGCCATGTGTAGTAATCATCTCGCCCTATAAATTTAGGACCACTGTGGCTTAATTCTAACTCATCTATTCTTTCCAATAAACGATGTTGCCGCACCTATTCTATTTCTTGGTTCTGGGTCAAGCGATTGAGCGCGTACCAAAGAGGACGATCTAATACAGTGGTCGTGAAAAACACAAATTACGTTATTATAGGCCATACATAATGTGACATCCTGCTTTCACGAGCAGCTTCCGTCGATCAGTTGTTTCCAACGATTCGGCTAGATTGTAAAATTACATTTCATGTAAAATGTATGGATGTGTAATTCATCCATTCTTTCTCAACAGCCTAGAACGTGGTCACAAAGTACTGCGTTCCATAACACCGATCACCACCACATTGGTTGGGAATGAAGTAAAAGAAAACTTCATTGAAAGACTTCAGAAGTGATAAGCGAAGTCTAAGCGGAAGATCCAGAAGTGATTGATGCAAGCAAGCAAATGGCTGTGGTACATTACCATGTCTGATAGAATTCCCAGCCAGTGATTTGAATGAGCACGACAACCCCAACCAAAAATGGGATACCAACCCACCTCACTCAACATGATAGTGTTTTTATATTTTGAAAACAAGTCACTGCTTGCCTACCACGCGGCTTTATCAAACCGGTCCTGTTTCGAATATGTAATCACCGGTATGACAAACGCTCAGATGCTGCACACAGCAACTGACTCAGCCATTGGAGGCTATGCAACCTGATTAGTTCACCAAATTATCGCGTCCACTGGCCCTCGTAAATATGCGCTGGGAAACGGCCGCATTGCTCAGAGGACCACCGTAATCAATGGGACTAATTGGCGAGAACAACGATGGTCAAACATGGCAAGTCTGTTCACATGTGTTGTCGTGAACGTGTCACGTTTCGTGGCCTGTGAGCAAAACGGATTACATACAATTATCCTATAACCTTACCCGGCAGTTAAAACAACCGGATCTCTTTTGGACGCCAAAGGTTACGTAATTTGGCAAAACATTTTGTTGCATGATGTTTCAAGTTGAACATCACTCACAATTGATCAAAGCTGTCGCATTCCTATAGACTTTCCAGTCGGCTCCTTTCGAACAGCAGAAGCATTGGATTCGAATTTCGTTCTCATCAGAGCCCGTCATTAGTGCATGTCCTTGCCACTGCCGAGACTAGAACTCCGGTCACGCTGTTTATGAGGCAACTTTGTAGACCACTTCGTCATTGACCTCGTTGTTAGGTGTAACCGAATTATCATGTGCAAACGCTCAACCGATTTCGCTTATGAGTAATGATCAAGTTGCTTGATCGTCTCGACAGGAGACACAGTTGCTGTCTGTTAACTGTTACTGACGAGCTCTAATGAGAACGAAACTCGAGTCTAGTGCTTCTGGTCGGAAGGGGTCGACTGGAAAGTCTATGGGAATGTGACAGCTGCGAACAATTGTAGGTGATGTTTAACTTGAAATTAACCAAATCCCCGGCTACTCATCAGTAATCATGATGTTTCATCGGTAAAATTACAAGTTGATGACCTAATGCTATCCAGGTGTGTGAAACTGTTTGCAATCTCAAACGAGGTGCGTGTCATTAAAAAGGTAAGAGTGGGAAAGCGCCGATCTTGAATCGACACCACGCACATTTGAAGGTGCAAAGCGTATTTCATATAAACCAATCGGGTCGTTCACCTTGTCCAGCATCGTCTGTTTTCGGTAGTGGGGCTGTGCGAGAACGTGTTGCTCGCACACTCCATGCTGGCCAACATGACAATCACAACGAAATTAAACACTAAACACTGGATTCCTTAAGCGCATTTTTCAGAATGTCATCCATGTATGACTAAACAGAAGGAAGTAGATCGATCACCCCTGACAAAAACTACTAGAAGTGATTAACGTCTTAGACTGTCGTCGATAATGTGTCACTGTGGTAGCAATTTGGACATGCAAAGAGTTTATATGGATCACATATACCTCTGGAACCTCACTGCGAAAAGAATGGTTCCAGAATTTGTTATGAGTAATTTATTTGAAAGCTATCTCTTGTTCTGAAGAGACCACTACCTTCGACCAACGGTAAGAGTGCTTAAGCTCCAGAGCCCACCTTAAGGCAAAACTGTGATTAGTTCACCCTCGACATGACCGAAATTATGCCAGTTTATCAACTATCTGAATCCTGAGGGGTTTGATGGGCCGAAGTGGCTGAAATGGCCAAAAACAGGAACTATTGTTGATAAATCTTAAACCTGAGATATTGGCTCACTTTTCCAAACAGTCTGAGGGAATCTTATCAATTCCTATTTTAATCTCTCGCTCACCATCTTTGAATATCCAGCCTATGAGTTTCGTTACGTTTCAACAACGAAGCTTCAATACTACTTTTACTTCCAGCAGAGGGTTGTTTGAAACGAGGTAACTGACCACTCAGGTCTCATCGTCCTGTTAAAGTTAGCCAACTTGTTTCTTAAAATGTAATTAACTCCGTTATATGAATCCGGTCATCCTTCTACCTGGAAATCTTATTCCGTTCGTTTCTGTCACACGACCTATTGACTTCTCATGTGATTTATGCATTTGTTACATTAAGATATGATAAATTCCAGATCGTCTCGTTTCTATCGTGATGCAGCAGCCGCCAGAAAATATATATGTTTTTACGTAGTCCCCAGCATATGGTAGCATACAGCTGAGCATATCACCTAATGGTATACCATTACGCAGCATATTCGTTCTTCATCCTAAGGTTTTGCAATTAGTTACAAAGAAACCCCTCCGGAATAATCGATAAAATGTGAATGACAGTTTTCATGTAGTTACATCACACTAGTACATAAGAGAATTTCTAAATAATATACACCAATATATTTTCAGCAATCCTCTAGCTAACCATTCTAGTGTGAATGTCGTCAGTATCCTGGCTTTGCGCCAATCAGTGGAGCAGTCAATCGTGATGGCTTTTCTACTGATATATTTTTTATACTGGAAAAAAGTTGTATTCTAATTTTTCGCACCCATTTTCTGTCTCCGTTTCTCCAGCATACAAACTGAGTGAGCGTATTGTTGCACGCACATTGTAACGTAAAATTTACTAGACTGTGCTTGAAGCAAACAATATTATTTTTGAACCGTTCGAAGTAAAGAAACTATGTAATGACGATTTTGTTTTTCATTCTATGATTAACTGGATTAAACGATATTGTTGTTGTGTTATAATTGGAACTGTCAGGTGAAACAGTACGTTAGTGGAGAATGTATGTGTTATTTGCATGCAGTTCACGCGTTTGCAGTTTTAACCACACAATCACACTGTTAAGTTAACGACAGTATCAAGTACTCTTGTAATCAAGGGTAAAAGTACGTATCACTCAAATGGACTTGACAGCCTCGCCGTATCCTGTAGTAATTCAGTGTAAACAAGGTATAAATTTCATCCGAAGTCCAACAATTACAAACAAACTCGTTCACAGCATGCCGTCTTCAGACCAAATATAACACAGAAAATATGAAAATGTGCTCAAACCGAGATTGCGTGAGACGTAGTACATTGTGAATCTATTGTCATATGGGGATTATGAACACGGTCACTGTATTACTGTTCAGTCTGTTTCAACAATGGTAAGTCACATTGACTTCAGTGCCTGAACAGAAATGTGGGCGCACACATTAGGGTCTTGCACTCGGAAACCGATGACTTCCACAGCTGCCAGGATACAATAATTCACACTAATAATGTGAGCTTGTGGACATTTTGAACCCCTTCATCTCAAAGACACAGTGTCCAGTAATACTTGCTAACCTTTTGTTTACTCGTTTTCTTGTTTTTGTGAAGTTGGTTGCATTAATCGTATAACATAGCGCTCATTGGAGAGAATACCCGAACATCACGATTTTTAGGTCATGATTAAACTGTCCAGAAAATGACCAGTTTTCAAGTAGATTGCAGTGTATTTGGCCTGAAAATGTTACACCGGAAACGAGCTTTTCCGGTGAGTCCAGACTTTTCACAAAATTCCTGATATGTTTGAACAATGTGAAAATAGAGACAGCCGACAAAATATAATGTGACTGAACATAATAATTTCACCATATTTGCTAGTATTCAGGTCCAATGCATAGTAAACTTTGCGAACCGATTTCGTTTTACTATCGAGAAAAAATTAAGAGTTATCACTGCGTGAAAGTTCTGATGTACAAGAGTACATTTCACATTATAAACTTCCACGATCAGTTCCAAGTTTTATCATTAACAAAAGCGGTTGCACTAATCCACTGTAGTAGTAAGTCTGAATGAAATGGAAAGTAACTTATGCCTGATCGTTTCTACAGTTAAACAGCAGAACACAATTGACTCTTTGTTTTGATGCCGCGAACTTGCAGGATTGGTCGATATGCAACCGCTTCAAGTCTCTTAAAGCCTTCAAGTTTAATGACATTTCGCGCTATCAACGATTTTTCTTGTATGACGAACGGTCTAGTATTGACGCATGATGAAAACTGATCACAATTTCAAGTGTTCAATCTGTTGTGAGAATATGTGATCAAAATTGTGTGAAACTTGTAAAATGAACCAAAATTCTGCAATCCATCATCGCACTAGTTTCGCTGCTTGGCATTGCTAACCCAACGGTTGCCCATCGATATACGGACTTAAACGTGTAGGTGAATGAAGAAACGCAGCCTAGCTTGCAACGAAAACTATCTGTAATTTGATACTGAATGCTTGAACTTTCCAAAAGGAGGTGAGGTTTATTCTGTTCACCCAAGTCAGCTAAAGACGCACCTATCTTGTGGGAACAAACCAAAGTCGGAACTATGATATGTGTCTCATGGGAGCTTGGTACAGCCAAACACAATTCAAGCTTTTGTCTTTGAAGTCGATAACCGGAATGTACACCTCAGTATGAAAGTTGTTAGGTACTGTACAAGATTTGTAGTTTGTTAAACTCCAACCAGCCAAGAAGCAATTTAGCTGTTACATAAACCAGTCACGAAATAATTAACACACGAAGATGTCACGTGCATTAAAAATTTTTTGGAACAGGACGACTAAAATTTGGACAATTTTTCCCCCTATTTCTTTGCTTGTGCTAGTTGCAGTAATCAAGATAATCGTTTACAATAGTGATGAATGTCAATTCATGTCATATTATGTCTGAATAGATTTACTGAAAATAAAATGAGGAATATTGTTCTGTTCTCAAGTAAATATTCGTGTTATTGTTAAGATGTCAGAAATACTGTGGGGTATAAGATCATAATATAATTACAACAACCGGAAAAAAAGAAATGTGTAGGGTCAGATTTTAAGTGTACTTTATAAAAAGAATATTTCACACCATATATTTTGTTAATGGATTTCTAAATCAAGTGAAAATCCGAAGATCCTATCTACTGTCGCATAATTATGTGCATGAAGAACATAATAGCTCAAAACAGAGGAAAGACATTTTAGATAGACCAGCTGATCGTAAAGTTGTACTCGAAGACAAAATATAATAATCCTTTCCTAACGCATTCATCCCAATGAGGAATACCCAAGTAAACTAAAGTTGGTAACTCCAGTTTCATATGACTTTTGAATGGATTCGGGACTCGAAAAAGGCCATGCTTACGATACATCCATGGACCACAGCTAAGACGTTGAAATACTTCTGGTCCCTACTGAACAAACAGCAGAATCTATCGGCGCTGTTTTATCTTTTGGAATCTGGAGAACATTCTAGTCCAGACGATTAACTTGATCAAGCCGTGGAAAACCTGCTTCGTCCGATTGCTACTGATGTCAGCATCCTATCGGTTGCGCAAGGACAAATGTCACTTGAAGTGGATGTGCACTACGAGCGTTACTTGCCTCTATCCCTAAGGGCCTACATAAAATCCATCAGTAGCCTCGCTTACTGAGCTACCAACTCGAGAAAAATCAGAACAGAAGTCTGGGCGGTACTAAACAATCTCAGGTTATTGAAAAAACATTAGAGAAACAACAGTATTTACGATTGCTTCTACGCGGCAAACGATTCAACGAGTGATACACGGGTTCAAGGCAGAAGCCCAAGTTAACCGGATCCAGTCAGTTTTTCGTGCTCAGTGTCAAGCGGGCGTTTATTGATCTAGAAAGCAACCATTGAAAGCAGGCTGTAATACCATTCTTGCGAATTGCAGCCAATATTAGGAACAGAATGCGATTACTCGCATAACGAAGTTTTCAGTAAATGATAATTAACCCAAGCTTTAAAAGGATCTCTCGAAGCACTGTTAACGACCTCATGAAGAAGACTGTTCCAAAGATTAGTAACCCTGTAAGAAAAGAACTGCTGCCTAAGAAAAATCCGAGATGGAGGCTTGAAAAGCTTCCCGTTATGTCCTCGCCGACCCTCATCATTCATCTCGTTTGACGTGACCTAATCTAAAGAAGTGTGTGGAAACTAAGTCGCCACGGAGTCATCAAAATTCAGATGGATACAGATCAGGAATTTCAAGCCAGAACTCTTACGTGACATTTCTTAGGCCCGTGACTAATTTGGTAGCCGCGCGCTGGACACGTTCAACAGCTAGTATGTCTTTCTTCAGGCCGGTATACACGACCCGACTAGCATACTCGAGGAATGTTCTTACGTAAACCTTACAAAGCGTTTGAGACGCTTCCTCGCCTATTGGGAGGAAAGTGCACATAGTCATCCTGAGAGCGGCAAATCTCTTTTTTACCGCCATCTCATGGTGATATGCGAAATATAAGTTAGACAACAACCAGATGCCTAGATCTCTCTTCAGATCGATTTTCATGATATTTACTGTGCCGAATGCGCTGACTCACGAGGACACTGCCGGAAGCTCCATCGAATGACATGTGCGCACTTACAGTCATTGAGTGAGAGGCTTCAATCGTCCGACCAGCGCTTAATCGTATGAAGATCACTCTGCAGTGCACTGGGATCAGTGGCATTCCAGATTTTTAGGTCATCGGCAATATAAAAGGGTAATATTGGAAATATCGTCCGGAAAGTTGTTGAGATAATTAACTAAGTTTTATTATCGGGAAAAAAGCACCTCTCCCTGAATACTATAGGTTTCCAGTTTGTGTTTCAGTGGGCCGTGTGGGACACATTCGAAAGCTTTCGTGAAGTCAAAGACGATAGTACCTGAGTGTTAGGAGACGCATCTCCTAACGAAGCAGCGAAGGTGAATCACGTCATATCGATTGATCGATCCGGATTCGAGTTAATTGATATGCTCTACTTCACCCAGTCAATCAAGCTCACTCAGTTAATCAGATTGCAGCTGTGCGATCGAACGCCTGTAAATTATGTGAACTGTTTTCACGAGTGCACTTTCTAATGCCCCTCTGTAACGTGATTCGTACTCCTTTGGACCTATAAATTTAGAGCCTCTGTGGCCTAATGGAACGTGCCTCGTTTTTTTTCCAATAAACGCTGTTGCCGCACCTATTCTTTTTTCGGTTCTGGGTCAGCGACTGAGCGCGTTATTTCACTCAAATGATAACATTTTCTCTGATCTTTCTCAGACTATCCATGAAAATAGGCATTTTGGTATGCATGACCGGTTTGGAAGGAAGCCATGCTGGGCAGAAGAAAAAAGACAGTTTGACAAAAAGTGATTGAGTATGGCACGCTTTCATAAGCGCTACACTATCTTGGATGGAATACCAGTAAGTCAGGTTGGCGGGTAACTAGCCAGGGAGTACCGACCACCCACTTCGAAGATGGTTGTGACCGTCGTCTGTTTCCATGCACTAAGGAGAATGGAGTCTGGAGTATCTGGTTAAACAGCCTATAAAGGGATCCTACCGGACCAGCAGCTGCTTCTATGAGAATTCTGGGGTGGATCTTGTCGGGACCCATTTAACTGTATGAATTCATTTTAAATAAAAGGTCCTCAACATCCAGCCAGAAAACTCAGCGGTAACCGGTGGTTGTCAGAACTTCTGCGGCTGAAGGATAGGGTGCTAGTCCGGCGGTTCGACGTTGTAGTCTGCCGAACAGTACTCCATGGATAACTCGGCCACAACTAGGGAGTCAGATGAAGCCTCTCCCATGGGGCAGTCGTGAAGAAGGAACCGAGGGTTTATTCGTTCTTCGTCGTCGCATATGTTCAAATACGAAGTATTGTTCCCGTGGGCTATCAAATGGACCTTTTCTTATGTGAATTTGGTGTGTTCATGGATTTCCCGCCTACACTAATTTTGAACAATGTGCAACGCGTTTAGGTCTTCCGAATTTACCGTAAGCTTATGCTTCGCGAATAAATGGAAAAGGTGATCGAGGAGATGACGTATTCTGCGCGGAAATGGTCCACAGTTTGTGCAGTACGAATTAGTCGTCCGCTTTCTGAATTGTGCTTTGAAGTGCACGGTAGTTCCGGTCCACAAAGCCATAGTCAAAAAGAAGTGAACCTAGGTGGTTTCTCAGACCGTTAACATCAGCTTGTGTAAAATTCCGAACTGTGGGTTTTTTTACTGGTCGATGGAACCAGTAGCAGATACGATCAAATGCGAGCAGAGAGCGGTCATTGTGTCCAAGTGGTGGTTTGGTGATCACTGTCTACCAGGTGGCCCTTATTAGTGATGAGTTAGTCGAGCAGGAAGAGAATTTGACCAGGACGATGCCGCGGCTGGGAGTTGACATGCTTTGCCCACGCTGTCCGTCGTACTGGCGTCAATAAGAAAGTCGAAAATTCGCTTTCACAATCCTGGTGAGAAACTGATGTCCAGTTTAGTTGGAGTACATTAAAGTCGCTCATACTAAGCAGAAGAGTAAAGCGTTGTAGCCCTTGGAGGTTGTCTAGGTTTACAAGAAGTGTGTCGTTGTCGGAGTAGTAGGACGAGGGAAAACCATAAATAACCGTCACTAGGAGTGAGTCCTGGTTACCCAATGGTAGTCGAAGCCACAAATCGTTGCATTTATTGGGGAATGAAATCCACCGGGTGTTGAGAGATGTTGGTGAAGGGAAATTGCAGAGCCCCCATTTTTCCTTTGGCGGAGTCAACTTGGTAAGCGGGATACCCGGCGACTCTCAGTTCACTGTCACTGATGTCATCTGTGAGCCGAGTCTCGGCGAGAGCAAACATATTGGGTTGAGTTTCATAAACTGTCTGATTTCCGGCAATTTACTGAACAAGCTCAGACAGTTTGCACACATGCACTCAGAAGCTAGTTCTACATTTGGTTTTGCAAAAAAATAGGGAGGAGAGTTTAAGAAAGAGCTTGGGACATAAGTCCTAGAATTGAGGGGGGTGGACGCGATCTATTCTTCTGATTTGTTCTGATGGCTCTCAGCAACCCAACAGGAAGCTTGACCAGCATTTTTGGCGTCGCAACTAGCGACTTCTGCGTCTCTGCTAAATTCCGCTTTTTGGTAGGGTGTTTAAGAGTTTTCACCCACGAAAAATCTGACCGATTCATTTGCTGGTGGAATTATTTGAGAGAGGGCAATGTGCTGATTGAAATACCCCCATAGGACGGGCCAAAGAAGTGCCGTTTTATTCTCAGGAAGCCACCCCAACGAGTTCTTTTTGTTTCGAATTCTTAACAAAATGAATTTTCTGCGTGACCGTTTGATAGATTTTGGGGCGGGTAACTCGGAGGGCCGTTTTTAAGCGATCCGTATGCACTCAACACTTGTTCCTGTGTTTGGAGGGTTGGTCGTTAGAATGACGTCAACAGAATCGGTCTCCCCGCTTATTACTACAGGCATGGAAGCCTGAGTGAAATTCTTCGGGAGCAGAAACTGCATACTCGGTCTCCAATGATAGCTCCCGACCGGCCGTGATTTTTGCTGTTTGCGCCCCACCCTTTGTTGCTCAGAGCGATTGAGAGATATGCCCTTTAGGTTGGTTTTGGCGGACATCAACGCCACTGTTTTTTCCAACGCTGTCTTGGGGTTGAGCATGGCATGTAAGGTTACCGAAGGTTCTGACGACTTGTTCACTGACTCAACGTACAGCCTGCTCATGTGTAAAAGGTTGGTGACATCCGAGGTGAAAGAAGATGCTAAGACTGATTTGGCTAGCTCATTTTGAGTTGTTATGTGGAAGCGGCTTCATGAAACAACTCTCCTTTCTCTGAGAGCATTCTCTTTCGTTTTTATCGCAACCTCCTCTGTGTGAAGTTGAATGCGCAACTGCCATCTTGATGATTACAATACCAGGGAGGGCAAGCGCTATGTACTTATTCATTGACTGTAATCCCAACTTCATTCCATATAGAGTTCGTTGATACTCGTCCATCGTATTCCGTATGGTGGAGGTAAAAAGCTACTGGATTAAGAGGAACCCCGCGTTTGCAGTTACAGTTTTTTGTGATGCGTGTGTGACCAATCAGGAACAAGGCGGTGCTTTGGCTTTCCCAAATCCTGCAGCTCATGTAGACAAAATTGAGAGATGAGAAAACTAGCTGTTTGTACTCGTCTTCGTTGACACTATTGCATTTGAAGTTGTACGACTTCTGACATTGATAGTACTGTATATCGTTTTGCATGAACACTCTGCATCTGTAAGTGCCGTAAGTGCTCGCTGCCTCTGTGTCTTTTGAACCCCAGCGCTGTTAGAAGTAACGCGAGTGATTGTCGACAGGAACAAGCAGCATACCATTTAAAACGGTGAAGTACAGACAAATCAAAATGGAGAGGCGGGTACTGTACAACGTAAATAATGCGATGCGTAATAAAGTAGTGTGTTATTCGATAAAGAACAATGGTAATCGTGTACGATGTTTTGTTGTACGGGACACCAACAGAGCAAAAGTATGTGTAGACAATGACGGCAAGAAAATTTGAATCAAATTTCGAGTTACAGGCGTGTAGTTATCTTTCCTTTTGACTAGTCAGTCTGTTGCTATGGTACCCCACGACTTTGCATCTGGCAGTTCGGCTGTTTGAAACAGATATTCATTCAACGGCAACTGGTCGCCGTTTATGATTGGTTTGCGCCGAAATGACCAGTATATAGGTCCGTCTTTTTGTCAACGCTTGAACAGGCTCGGTTTGCTTCATGGGATACCGGGTTCGTTTCATTCACCGGCATGTGTTTTGTTTATGGTTGTAGAAGTTTCCCCTGATAAGTCATTCCGTACTTCGTGAGTGTACTCCTTCCAAGTGAATGTTTCCTCGGGAGAGAGAGAGATTTTCTCTTAAAGGCAATGCGCCATCGTGATTTTGAGGGCTGATTTGTTCTTATCGTCTCAGCTCATACCTGCTTCATAATGTCACGTAGCATCTATGCGCAAGTAAGTCTTATCAGTATGCCTGTATACAGCATGCAGACTGTTAGTTTCTGATTATTGCCATTTACTGTCCCATAATTCCTCGTACGGATTCACCAAGTAGTCTGTCATACGGATGACAGTGATCCTCTAGTGACAGTATGTTCACTTGTTGTAGACAAAAAACACTTTATTAACTTAACCCAACCACTTAAGAAAAGTTACTAGCTTTTTTATAGCTTTTCTGCATTTTCCATTATTTAGTTCGAACTGGTTGTTTCCTAGTTTGTTTTTCTTTGCTGAGTATCGTAAATTGTAGTAACGCAAGAAAAATTTCGCTCCAATTTTTTGCTTTCTAAACAACATTCGAGAAAGTTTCATACAGCTGAAATTCGCTTAAAAACTCCGCCAATATATCTGATGACAGAAATCAACTGATTGAATTACCGCGTTGCATTAGATTCACAAGTGCCCGCAAGCTATTCTAGCTTATTGCATTCGAATGCATACTGCTTGTCGCAGTATACGTTACAAATTGTGCGGTACTTATAGGATTTAATCCATTTAAAATAAGATGATTTTCTATGGCGTCAATCTGTTTTCCATTCCTTTCAACATGTGTTGTTGATTGTAAAACAAAAATCATGTTAACAATGCATTAAACTTTCATCCAGTGAACTCCATTAACAGATGTGTGATGAGTACTTCAACTTCACATGTGACCAGTTAGTTAATACTTCACCTTTCACAGTACGAGATGTATGTTACTCCACAGGTTTGTCATCGATTTAAATAAAACTTAAATGCAATTGCCTATGCTCATTAGTCTGATAATAATACATCATATTATTGGGGAGAATTTCGGTCAGTTCTGAAGCAGAAGTGCTTCACATAAACACGTGCAACTTCTGCAAGCCTTGCACCATCAATGCCAGAACGTATGATGTAAAATAGGCATGTGTCAACAGTCGAATGGTAGATTTTAGGCATTTGAAGGCAGATGCTAACCCATATATAAGTACTGGTCAACATTAGGTTTTCAGACCGTTCACTTTTGTGCAGATTGTTCCAGAATTTTGCAAACTTGCTGTGTTCTGGTATATCCAATATTCCAGTATGTTGGACATTGCACTTTACTACTTAAGTTATGAAAGTAGGTACCCGTCGTTATCATTTTTTGTTTCAACCGATGATCTGAAAACCCAGAACTAAAGACATTGAAATATAAGTTGCTACATTGGTACATTGGTACGCTCTGAATACAAACCTTACAAATAACTTCGTATGTAAGTGGTATTGTCTGCAGAGTGCAGCCATACTTCCAGTACACCTGAAAGTTTCAAAGCCGCATGTCGTTTATGTTTGTGCAGTGTTCATATTATTCAACCACATGACTCAAGAAGGCCTTTCAATTCTACGAAATAAACTCAGTCTCAAGAATTTAGTTATTACTTTACGCCATGCTAAATGGGAAGTCCTGAGTGTTGAGTTATCGGTTGAATTATGCAGGGCAAATATGTTTTTATTGCTTTTGAAACACTGAATACTATTCAAACAAGGTTGTAATTGAAACTACAAATATGATTATTTATCCATTTTTATTTTAAAAGTACTGACCCTGTGGGGGATTACGTTAGCCTCCACAACACGCACTGAGATATGCTGTATGTATAAAGATCGAATTCGGATCGAGTGCTTCCTTTCGAATCGAATTAGCCGAAGGGTTCATATGAATGCAATAGTTCTGTTCTCTTTGAAATGAACACAGATTGTGTCTATACAATCTAATGTTGTCCAGTCAGTGAATACGTTTCGCACATTCTTTCAGAAATAATTGATATGAATACATTTGGCTTCGACAAAGCTGGATTAATGAACTCCTAGGTTCGTAATGAAAAGTAAATGACGCTTGCTATTTTTGGTTACAAAAAAAGATTGTAGTGGAACTGTTAGATTTCTGTCATGTAAATGTATCTCTTAACTTCACTTATTGGGTTTGTATTCGCAGCTGTTAGTTAGATTCGTCATATTTTGTAATTTAGCGCTTTGAACAATGATCAACAGTACAGTGTAAATCATCTTGCTTACAGATATTTCGTTCGCTTTTGATCTGTTACCGCGAGAAAGTTAGCACGTTTAATACTTAGTTAGCTGGCATGGCCATGGTGATGATAAATGTGGGCCTTTTAAATAAGAACATAATTATTGAGACTTAAAAACGGACTTTCAGGTGATGTTCCACAAAGCAGATGAACAGAAGTGTGTGTACATTAAATGGTTGCCAGTGTATGGAGGGAATGCCAACAAACATGATAAGAGGAGAAGGTTGTTAGTGGGTATCAGTACAACAGAGTGGAATCACTAGAGAACAATCGATATTTTCAGTAGTGGATTAAAATTACCAATGGACGGAAAACTTGAAAGCTATTTGTGTCTGTTTACGCACGGCCGAGTTTGTTTTGCAAATGGTAATTTTCCATGTAGACCATGAAGTTTGTTTCATTCTTGCGTGATAGCTGAAGTAAAAAGTGTTGGCGCCATAGAAAATACGACACACCTAACGTAAGTTGTCTGTAACGGCAATTCCTCCATTGCAGTTCACTGAGGTGGAAAACAGTTGGTACGCCTTGCCAGTTGCCACCTGCTGTGTTTTCTTCTAGACGAGTGATCATGTGGTTTTCTCAATGGTCACAAATTTACCAGCAGCAAGTCTGTATCTGATTATAACTGAGGTGCAATCTTCTTTATGTGATAAACAGAGGTAAATAATATTTTTCAGTAGTCAAGTAATCATAACCGGTTCAGCCAATGTAGCGTGGTTCTCGATAAACTGAGATAAGGTAATTGATACCTCCAGTGCTCCACGAAACAGCTGTTCCTCGTCCTGTAGTCTGTTAGTTCTGACAGTAGTAATTGTTTGATAACATAGAAGGAGCGAGAAGCTACGTCTGATGAAACCTGAAAAACGTTTTGGTGTAAGTATTCTTCCAACTCTGAATATTGTTGGCAAACAGTATTGAATATTGTGGACAGTTAGAAGGTATAGAAATATACGGGTGGAACACGGTTTAAGGATAAGTCCAGTTTGTTCAACAAACTCACAGGCATTTAGCCGAGCTGGACGTCACAGCCAATTAAAATTTTATTATGACTGATTCATTGAGCAAAATGGGTAGGTGTCGCCTGTCTGGGTCGGTTCTCATGATCAGTCAAACCGCTGCTTAGAGACACTATCCGAGATGGCGATGTGTCACAGTCAATGGCGTACCTGTATTCATACCATTTCTAGTTCTTCCGCTTAGTTTTGTTTTAATAATGTTCAGCCTTCTTAGTAATGTTTTCTTCTAGGATATTCCACGTCACTGTTGAGGTGAGCGGCGGCCCGGGCCACAATACCTTTTGGTCAGGCTCATGGCTGTTATGATGATGGTGATGAGTGGTAGTGAGCAGAAAGCCTACTTACAAATCTTGAAGATTGATGTGGCTTATCGTCCTGGTTCTAAAAGTGGATCTAAATCTCACCCGAACGAAGTTGGATGCATAATGTGTGATATCAGTTGCAAGAATTCTTGTTCTGCATTTTTTGTATCTTCATCAATTGCTGTCAATAAGTCACGTGACAGTCCACGGCAATTTGGAATGTCGGTAGAAAGAATTTTAGCCTTTTCAAATCAAGTTGAAATGTTTTATGCAGGATGCATTTGTAGCTAAGGTGTCCAAAAGTTTTCTTTTCCTGTTCACACCAATCTTTGTCATATTTCAAACCAAATTATTGCGTTCGGTGAACAGTTGATGAGAGATCAGTTTTTCTTTGAGCTTGGAAATGGACACCCATAAATAGATTTCTGCCGTTGATAAGTGGTGTCTATCTAAATGTTTCACGCAGTCGTAATTGTTGAGTCTAGGTTAAACATTTTTAATGCATTGTCATTGGACCTGATAAATTGCTATCGGGGATGCCCTTGAAATTTGAAGTGGACAATCTAGGTAAGAAATCACTGTGGTTTCCTAACTTGTTCGCTGGTATTCGCATAGAACCTGTTAAAGCAAAAACCAATCAACATTCTCAATTATCATCATCATCTTGAGGGAGAATACCGAGAAAATTAGTAGTAGTTTGCTGCAGCGCGCAACTTAATCAGACAAACAAATAGAGACAAGTTCAATGTCTTATTCACGTGACTATCGTGAACCGTGTTCACGTTTTAATATGTCTTGAACTGATTTGGACTAAACATTCCGTTTATTACCAACAAAATCGAGTTGATGTTTACTGGGAAACGCGGACACCGAATCTGTGTGAATCTCGTTCGCACATAACTAACAAAAACAGCTGCACTTCAGTATCCAAGCCGTACCAGTTGAGATAAAATATTAGTCATGTGCAAAAACTGAATGTCTCAAACATGGCTTTATTGTGCACCTTGACTGTATATTGTTGCAGTTGGATGTTGCACTTGTGTTCGTACTGCTTGGTTGGTCGGATACATAGCTGAGAGCAAACAGAAAGGTGCCGAATGTTCCGCAAAGCATCAGCGCATACTAACGATGGTGGTGTAAGCAAATACCAAGTGTTTTTGCTCCAACTGAAGACAGATTTTGCGAATTTGGTCAGTGATAACTGTTTCAATCACGAACACCTAATGGAAGTTTGTAGTAACAAGATATTCACATGTCTGCTTTCTTTGAACGGCCACAGACTGCTTATGAAGTCACTGAAAAGAACACCGTTTGCGCTGCACCAATTGCGGTTCTAGTCACACATCCCCTATCAAGTACAAACGTAGAGGAATAAGAACAGGAGATATGTAAGTGAAGGTCTTTGTGGTTCATAAGTTCATATGTAGTTACGGGAGGGGGCAGGATGATTGGTTGCGCGTTCCTGTCCCTGCGCTGCTCGGTGAAAAATTGTATTGAACGATTTTTTCAGGTATAGAGAAAAGCGAATGGAACTAAATAAAAAGTCAACTTGATGAAGCAGCTGCTTTCATACTTTTCAGCAACGAACACTGGAACACGCTAAAATAACACTCAATCAGACATGCGCGAATAATGTGAAGCTGAGCTAGCATAGCGATTAGGAATCTTGTAGTGTTGTCTGTCTGTCACGTTTGTGTCGACCGAGTAGTGTCTTGAGACACCCAACCAGTTTGATGGCGAATGAGCATAACTTTGCATTTGTTGGCATTGGACACCAAGTCATTTTCGATGGACCAGTCCTGTCATGTTACTACATTTTTCGGGCACTGTAGAACTCGCCAGAGTCTTGTCAATAGCATAGGGAAAAATCGGTGATTTGACAACATTGAGTAGTTCAAGAACGAAGAGAATAAACAACAAGTGTCCTATGATTGATCCTTGTAGAACGCCTCTGTTGGCTGGGAACCGCCCTGATAGCTGTCCATTCACCTTGACTTTGAACCTCCGTTCAGTTAGGTAACCTTCAAATCAGTTAAGCAGGCGTTAATCACAGTTAGATGGGATGACCAACCCTGTTACGGACTTTGGAAAATTTAGTATAAAACTCGTCTATGGCCAATACTGTTTTGACCGCCTTCGTCCAAAGATCACGAAGAATCAGCCAATTCGTGACACATTAGTATCTCTTACGAAAGTCGTGTTGGTCCTTGGCGATAAGTTGGAGGTCTTAAGCCGTAGCCCAGAGTGAGTCCTCTAACATGGTCCCCATTTCTTTGGCGACCATCGAAAACTACGCTATTGGTGGATAATTTACCAGATCATCTCCGCATCTACCTTTGAAGATAGACTTGACTGTGAGCTGCTTCCAAGTTGATGGTAAACAGTCCGTTGACAAGTAGTAATTGGACACTGCTGCAATGGGTTCTACTAAATTCGTGGTATGGCTTTTCAAGACAAGAAAGAATGTCCAGTCTGGACCTATTGATGTGTGGATTGGTAGGTTCTCTAACTTTGCTCTGATTTGTGAAACTGAAATGTGCGGTAATTCTGTCTAGTTCCCGCCTATGCGCTGAAAAGTCGTTTGTGATTTGCAGTTATGGAAATTCACGTTTTGTTCAACCACAGTGTTGGCTGTCTTTGTATCTGCATTGGTAAATCCATCAGTTGTGAAATGCCAACCTTACTCCATGTATGTGTTGTGACGTCGCCGTAGAAAATCACTGTCTAGCTGATCAGGGTTGGTTAGCCAAGCGGTTGGCTGTTACGAAATCGAAGCCCTTACTGTTCGGAAACAACAGTGATTGGATCTAAGCCGACAGAAAACATATTAATAATCTGAGGCAAAATGTTGTTCCGTATAGATGTACATGTTACCGCAATCTTGAAAGGAAGGAGAAGAAAAACAACAATTGTAACCTGCGGTAGAACCTATAAAACATTCACCATGCAATGCACCGACAAAGCAGAGGAAAACAACAGTTGGAAGGCCTCCGAGGTCCTGCTTGCTGTATAGAAGAGAGGATGATTTAACAAACAGCAGAAAAACAGAGGTAACAGACCCAACTTACACGCACATGGTGCACAAGCCATCTGTTCGACAGCGGTATGCTAGAAGTATGCTGATGGACTAACAATCCGAGACGTCCATCGCATACACACCTGCATTCACCACGATGTCACATAGTCAAATACCCACGACTTGTGGCACCTATAGCTCCTTTGCTTGCCACACGCTTTTATTCACAGCTGCTCATTTATAGCTCAGTGAACCTTCGCAAACTCGTCCGGTTCGTATTTTCGCACGTCCTCCAGTTCAAGGCTGTCTTCTCACGATTTGAAATAGATATCAAAACGCGAGAGAATTGCTTGGATAACATCCTGGTAACGCAGTTTCTGATTGCCAGAATTTCGCTTACCTGCGCATAAGGCAGCTGTGGCCAGTCACTGAAGTTCACCTTCGCTGTATAGGAACAGTATATTATCGATTGAAAACAACAGTATGCTCATTGTCGAAGTAAGTGGCCGACTTGGGACACCGGGAATTCGAATATTCAGCAAGTGGTTATCCGGGCGGTAGTCAATCTCAACATATTTCCTTGTGTTCTAAAGAACAGCTGCTAACATTTCAGTCAAATATAAACTAAATATGTTTGAGGCTAGGACGAAACCCTGCTTCATGCCGATGACAATGTCAGAAGTCATCAGAGGTCGTTTCACGTGATCATATTTTCGCCTCCATACACAGCTACAACATTTTGATTGAATTGACGAACTTATCCAATGCTGCCCTAAGTGCCCCACGAGTCTCGGGATCAAACGTCTCAGTGGAATCCACGAAGAGGGCATACAGCGTCTGGCTGCATTCACAGGCATATTCGCAATCACGCACATCTACGTACATTCGCTGTCGATTACACTCCCATCTTTTTTCTGTCAATAACAAGTCTGACTGTTTCCCCAAGTTAGTAACAGAAATTCGCGTTGATTGCAAACGATTTGGCCAAGACAACTGGCTGCATAAATCACCAACCTCAAAAACCAAATGTACATGTAGTTTAGGTGCACACATGTATGCGTATGTCGTGGTTACGTCTGGAATGTCAGAATGAGCGATCCCTGTAGTGGGACATGCAGTGAGTTTTGGCAGCTCGTTTATATGTTTTGCAGTTGAAAAGGTTCGAGTAAATTAGTTGTTGTGTGGACTGCTGCCACAGTGTGGGTTTAACTAGTCTGTATTCTTTCCGCTGCCTGATTTTTCAACGGCTAGTCAGTAGACAGCCAAAGCCGTCACAAATACGATAGGCTGATGATCCATTTGACAGGCTGATGGTCGGCATGTGATTTTAGCAGACAACCGAGGAAACTATCTGCCTTAATGATGCAGGACTGTAAGCAAGGGCAACCAGTACCATAGCTGATTGAGAAACCCCCAAACTACTTCTGTCGACCCCCACTCATTTAGGATAAGATATCTCAAGTTGAGCATATGGCCCCAAATGAAATGTGCGCGTGTTTGAATCGTCATTCTTAATGTGGTGATGCAGACTATGTTGGTGAAGTGTTATTCCAAGAAAAGTTACACCTGAAACAAACAGAACTGTGGAAACTGGTTCTAAATATCTAGGAAAGTTTGGTCCGTGACTGGCTGTAATATTTCACCCATGAAAGGTGAGTCATTTAGAATTCAGTCTTTGTCATAGGTTTAAGACACCAAGTGAGTGATCCGGCATGCAGAAGGTTTTGTTGATGAATTTTGGGCTGCTTGAATTACACTGAAAACCAATTTAACTATTCTAAGTTTTACGGACAAGCAGCTTTCTTGCGCTGTCTACTGTTCGAGGTGGTTTTTTTAAATACTTCCAGTAGGCACGGTAACTCCTTAGGTGCTGGAGATGAACGAACATCACAGATTTGGAGACAAAAAGAGACTGTCATATAGCGCAGTAGAAGTGCAATAGATGCTGTTCATATGTGTGTAGTGCAATAGAAGACTTGGAGGGACCATTCTACGTTTACGACGAATATATCGCACTGAGCACGTCTCAAGTGCAAACGGGCAGCATTTAACTACGCATTCAGGCAAATGCAGTTGGACGACGAACTATCTGAATAGCAGTCCGTCAAGTTTGTGAGCTCTGCAATTGATCAATTGTAACTATCACACAATTCGTTCAAAAGAAATGCAATCACGGAGACCTCAATCAGACTCGAGGCATCGTTCGAATAGCATTTTTAGCCAGTATAGAAGTACAAAATTTCCCAAAGTGTACTCGCTTTTCACCTGTCAGTAGACTAGTCTATTGCATACACCGTTTTACTGACATATTTAATGCAACTCATTCAATGGATTCGTCGCGGTTACATTCTGTATTAAAAGCGAAATGAAACTCAAAACTTCAAACAACATTTTCCACTGGCTCTTCCTAAAACCTTCTACTGACTCAGGGTAATCGTTATGTACATGTGTATGCAGTCAAAACTTCAAGATTTGGAGCCCAATCTTTACTCTAAGATAGATAGAACTGATACCACGTTCTAAAGAACGTACGCAGTTCAGTCAGAGGGCATTTAATCCATTTTGCCCGTATTTAAAGATGGAGTTCTAATTCAAATCCCTCATAATTTTCAAGACGTAGGTACCAGCCTGTGTTCTATACTATTTCAACCCGCTGCGTACCGTCTCTGTCCGCTGTGATTCACCGTCGGCCTCTTAGTCAGTCCTAAATCTGACGGCGTTACGCATCAAGCTGCACTAAGACGAGCTGATTCATCGAAGGCTCGTTGTCCTGATCTTGACCGTGAGACCAGTGCCTTAGGCAGTCGTAGAACCCGGCTACTACCAGCTGTGCTTCCTAACACATGCATGTCAGGTTTCCATAGCTAACTGTTGTCCGAAAAGTGGTTAGCACTTTTCCCCTCTTTTCCCAATTCTTATCAGCGGTTTTCATGGTCGGGCGGAGGCATACGCACACACTGTAGACCAGCCAGTCAGATAGTAAACCGACGGATTAGGCGAAGATATAGTGATTCGTTTTCCGACGGATATGTCCGCCCTGTGCATACTACCAACACGCTGTGGTTTACAATGCCATCACTACCAGATACACACAAACACATGAGAGTACGTTCGTCTGTGTACGAGAAGAGACACGATAGGAACGCAAGAGAGAGAAATTACAAAACAGAACTGACGTTCTATCGGGCCTTGTCGAGGTTAAATGAGCCCATACAAATGAATGCATAATACAGATATCAGTCGATCATAGTTGATGAGGTGTCCAATAAAAGTCGATCGAAATACGTTGTCTTTAATCTTTTTAAATATGAAGAATGAAATACAAATCAATATAATACAACTTAAGTAAAACTGGTTTGTAGTATGTGATCACAAATTTCACACTTCTGCCGCTCGCATGCTCTCGTATCGGGATTACCAGCAATTCAGTGTGCACATATAGTTGAGTAATCCGACTCGCGCTAACACACTGCTGTCCAAATACTTTAGAGATTGTCATACTTTTATCTGATATACCAATAACCTCAACTTGAACATCACCCACAATCGATCGCAACTGTCGCATTCCCATAGACTTTCCAGTCGGCCCCTTTCGAAAAGCACAAGCACTAGACTCGAGTTTCGCTCTCATTAGAGCTCGTCAGTAGTGCATATCATCGCCACTGCCGGGACTTGAACCACGGACACGCTGTTCATGAGGCAACTGTGTTTACCACTTCGCCATTGATCTCACGTTAGGCACGACTGAATTATCATATGTGAACGCACAACCACTTTCGCTTGTGAGTAATGATCAGGTTTCGAAAGGGGCCGACTGGATTGTCTATGGGAATGCGACAGCTGCTATCAATTGTGGGTGATGTTCAAATTGAAATAAACCAAATCCCCGACTACACATACCAATAATCTATTGGATCAGTTTTGTTTGTGGTCTACAGTTAATATGCACCGATCGTTACTTGATTACCAGTGTGTACTACTCAACGTTGCTCACAGAAGTTGAAATATTATTTGGCAAGTTTCGGAGTAAGGGAAAAACCACACCAGTTTCAGAATTGTACAGCATGGTTCCCATGGTCAGATTCTATCTGATCGTTTACGTTTACAGGCATACCCGAATGGGTGGGCAACGTAGCTTTTGTAAGATTACGAATTTTCCACCCAACTTATGGACATAGATCAACTAACTGATAATGCAACAGCCTGATAACTCCATGACAGTTACCTGTCTTTAATGTGTATGCTGCGCATCATCCTAAATAATACTTCTAACAATTTTTGCAACTTAGACATTTATTTCAAGGTGATTTTCGGTAAGGGGGATTAAGATGTCAAAATGAGTTGCTGTTATGACTTAGTTTAAAGGTGTTTCACAAGTCCTTTTCTGTAAATTCCGCTTGAACCGTTTTGCAGACAAATCGAACTGGTGCTAATGTACTCTACCCTGTTTTAGATAAAATCACAAATTTCCCACTGTCCATAAAGCATGATCTCATAAGCCAAAAGAAATGTAGCAAGAAAAGTCAAAATTTGCTTTTGCCTCACACAACTTGCCTATGTGATGACTGTTCGACAAAGTTCACATAATCGATAAAACTGGTGCAACCATTTGTTCATTCGAAGTGTTAGTGAACAACAGCTCATTTGCTCAGTCAGCGGGGGCTCCGTTCGTCATCATGTGACTGTTAGACTGGTTCTGTCAGTCATTCACGCAGAAGATAACATCACATCTAGAATCTTTCGGATGCACAGAAGTTCACATTTGCTAACAATAAAATTTGTCAATTTTTGCACTTGGGTTTTCTTTTCAAGTAACTGTTCTGTCCGACCCCATTAGCAAACCAATGGGTCCGCAAGTATAAACGTTTAAAAAATACTTTTAAATTTTCAAAATAATTGTTAAGCACTTCTTCAAACGATGGTTATTTGGTCTTTCAGACTTTAACACCCATTTTTCACTGTCAGTCACAAAACTTCATTGCGACTGGTGATTAGTAGGCTGGTGTCCACCATTTCATCTCTCTGTTTTTGATGCCCCCCCCCAATTTGTCTGTCTGTGTAGATGTCCACTTGATGGTTGGCTTTTATCTCCCGGTGTTTTCTTCTTTTCAATTGTAATCATTGCAAACCTTGTTAAAGATCACCGTGATTCGACTCTTCTATCCACATTCAGGGAATGCTGATAATGTCGTTTTTTTAATTTGATCAATTTGACAAATGTTCTCCGTATGCTTTCCTATCAACCAGGTCAAGTATTCTTCAGCTGGACACCTTCATTCTAGCTTTCTTGTAATTCTGCCAACAAGATCCTGGCTGTTCGTTATCAGTCATTTCATTTACGCTTTTAAACTATTGTTGTTATTGATTTTGATAACGATTATTGTAGGGATGGAATGGTAAATTTCAAAAAGATGGGCATAATAAGTGTTTACTTGGTTATAAAACGGATCATAGGTTTGGTGAACGGATGAGTAAAATTTAGCGCTGAGTATTTAGACCTATTGGACCTTGTATTCTGATACGTTCGACAAGCTTGCGGACTGTTTACAAATTATTGGTGTATACCTTCACTTTACGTTGGTCAAACAAGCTGCGGCTATAGACAACTCATGTTGTTAGGTTGGAATGAGCCATTGAGGTCATCTGGTGGTGAAATAAACACACGCTGATTAATGTCTATGCACTTGCTATACTTTACATTTCTGCGGTGACATATGGTAATATTCATATTTGCTTTGACTAAGGACTTGAATGAATATCGGTACTACATGAAACGGTATTTGAAACTGATGAGTCTAACGGCTTATTTGCATATCCCGGAAATTTCCTTCAGTTACAACTGCTTTCTATATCCGTTAAAGTTTTATAAGCAGTTTGGTATGTTTGTAATGTTTCTGGTGATATCCAACGAAACCTGTTGTATGTACACTAGATTCTCACTAAATAACCATTCCGATCATATAGTCAGTATGTAAGTCTATCTTTTGTGAATCTTTTTAAATCGGCAATAACTTCCTATACTCGCTGTACCTGGACTTGTACCGAGTAACTTGACATACTAGTTTGGTCTTCCAAGTTTGTGAATGGTTTGACGATGAATGTATGCGCCACTGTACTCCTAATCAATTACGGAAAAGTACTGCTTACCGAACATGACATACTGCGGAATGATGACTTGGGATTTGTGACAGTTCTGTTTTTAATTTCTCATTACTTGTCAGAATGGACTTACTAATTTCTATCCATTCATTTTGACAACGGGCTAGTTGCTAGACTATCTATAGTTGATAGAAAACCAACATAAGTTGTAACGGGCTAGCCTTTGTCTTATAACTGTCAGTTCACGTCTCTTGTCACATCATATCTTTTGCTTCAATCCTATGGTTAGACACCTAAAGATCGTTTCATGTGGACAGTTAATTTTTCGTTAAAGTGTACCCAATGGTTCTTTAAAGGTCATGTATATTTTTAAAAACTAGTCCAGCGCAAGTAGTGCGTGTTTATATTTGCTCGTTTTGCATGTTGTCTGGTCTTGGTTCCATTCGCACACACTTTTTGTCTTGATTTAAAGCATCCTGTCGTTTTTCCGCAAAAAATGTATGTACTGAGTACGGGCGAAAAACTAACTGTTATAGTTTCCTGTTCATACATACGTTGACGATTTTAAGAACTGCCTTCACGTTGCCCACTTCGAGCTGTTTGCTCTTTCCTGGGACTGGCATGCTAACGTTTTAGTCATAGTATGGCTTTTGCTCAATTCGATCAAAATGTTTACTTATTTGTACAGTTTTGTCCCTCTCATTTCCGCATCAGTGTGGTAAATCAGTTTTATATTTATTCCTGCCATCAACGGTAAGATGTTTCTCTGTTACATATAAGTAGTTTTACCCATGAGTGTATACAATCCTGTTGACCTAAATGCAACATGAATTACGTGAAATTAAACCCTTGGCTGTGAACCGTGGTTCCCTTTTCTACCGTACAGTTGGATGAAAATTGCTTCCACGATACTCACCGTAATTTCACAATTCTATCGCGCAGTTCTGTCGTTTACTTGAAGGATATTATTTCTGTGTATAAAGATTGAGACTACAATATTCCGGACTCAAGTTGGGGCCATCAGAAACCCGGGGCATAAAAGCATATTAGTTGATGTACACACAGTTTTCTTGCATTTTTTTGTAACCACATCAAATTCATGTGGAACACAATATTAAGCGACCAGTGTGCATGGAGAAGCGCACACAATAACCCCTTTGATTTTGCTGCGAAGTATGATCGCTCGTAAGATGAAGTGTTACCAATTATTTAGCAGACTGAAGACAAAGTCATAAAACAGTTACTGGTTATGATTGCGCCTATATCTGTCGCGTTCACTGTCATTACCGGTAATAAATGATCTATTGAATCATTAGGCATGCGAAAGAAATAGATATTAAAAGATGTGTATAAAGAAATACACAATACTGTCTCACATAACTGTAGGCTTCACCTAATTTCAAAAGCTGGTCACTAGAATCTCAACAATAGTCTAGAGGGGTTTCGGACTTTGGTCTTGATTCTCGTCACTCAACCACATTCGTTTCACACTACAAAATCTGGGTAACAGAGTCAGAAGTTGAGCCTAATATACACCATCTATGACCCGACTGTTTTTTTCTCCATAAGGACATTGATTTTGCTGTAAGTCCCACATACCATCCGTTACCTTCATTTTTAGGTTCATAAGTGCATAGGTCGTTACAGGAGGGAGGAAGATCTTTGGTGTGCGTTCCTATCTAGGTGTTGTTCGCTAAAAACTGTAATAAACAGTTGTTAGGGGAAAAGAAAAAAATGAACAGAATAGTGAATAAAAAGTAAATTCAATGAAGCTACTGGTTGCAATTGTTTCAGCAACGTACACTGAAAAAATATTCAGTCAGACATACACAGTTAATTTGAAGCTGAGTTAGCATAGCGGTTAGGAATCTTGTATAGCTGCTTGTCTGTCACGTTTGTGCCGACCGAGTAGTGTTTTGAGACACTTAACCGATCCAGCAGTGACCACAGAGTTGGACAATGCGTTCCAGTGTGAAGCAATTTCGCCTGTTCTATTAATCATTTTCAAATGGATAGCCAGAAGCGTTGGATATTTTCTAGTTAATTCTCACGCGAGGTGTCTGTAACTGACTAAAAATTCATCTAACTCCGCTAGTCTTTCTGGATAGGAGTTTTCTTGAGCCCAATAATTATTCCAGTGGCCTGTCTCTGAACACTTTCAGTAAGTTTCAACTCCTTTTTACGATCAGTACGAGTGGTCTGATTTGAGCTGATTATAGAGATTACCTCATAGTGAATCGCTTCAGGGTTGAAGTTTCTGCAAGTTTTCGGGACTTTGGCTGCCTTTTTAGTCATGGTTGCACAATATGTGGACAAACTGTTTACCACTATGGTCCAAAGGGCTCATTTGCATACTGACACAAGTAGACTTGTGTTGCCAACGTAATATTCAGTACCATTTTGATGGCGAACGTGCATGTCTGTACATCTGTTGATATGGGCCAAAATTCGGCACAGCTGGTCTCAGAATACGATGATTTCGCTGTACCAATGCACTACAAGTTTACTTCTAATGAAGCGTCACCTATATCTGATAGTAACCTTGACATTGAGACCGGTTTTCCCCTGACCCGCTCCAAGGGGAGGTAGTAGACTCGATCGAAGGGACCGAATATTATTCACACAAGGTTTTGGTTGGGGGTTTGACCATGGCCATTCGGCCAGGCTTACTGTGGTTTTACTGGAGCTGTTAACAGGTCAATCTCACACGTATGAGGACCGAGGCGGAAGTTTCTGTGAGAACGAATATGTGCACTGCTGATGCGCTCTGAAAAGAGCGAAACTCCAGCCTACTGTTTCCCTTCAAAACAGACCGACCGAAATGTTTACATGTGTGCAAAGACCGCGATCCACTGTGAGTTGTATCTAATTTGGAATCATTTATCCCCGAACGTCCAAAAACATTACAAGTTGTAAACAACTCAATCAATATTGGACACGTCCCATCCGGTTACTCCCAACTGGAGTACCAGAATTATAGTTCGCCATTCACCTACACAACTGATGTGTTTCAAATACGTAACTATGATTAGGTTATTTCATGCAGCACCGTATGTAAACAGTCACTCGGTCACAAATCTGAAAATTCAGTTGACCTGCTAAAGCAATTCTAGTGTCTTTTTTTGATCAATTCCATTTCTCCTTGTCCAACTACACTTGTTACTGACTTCATTACTGTTATTTAGTTTTCATGAGTTTATAAGCAGTATACTTGTCTATAATTTGTACTTCATCCGTACAATTTTCAACATCGCAGTTCCATCCTTTTCATCTGATTTACCGAAACTCCCTGGTATACTGAAGTTCACCAGTGTTTTACTAAATCAAAAGGCGATCTAGTTTTGTTTGTATCAATACAACTTTTCTTCTCTTGTGACTAAGTTATGGTCGATAGTGACTATAACATCATTCCATCCAACGTTATCTATCCCACAATAAATATTCTGGCACCAGCCATTCACATCCCATGAGGGCGCAAAAAAAGTTAACTGGAACAACTCTACTTTTTGCCAGTTCTAGCCTCTTCTATCTTCCCTACATGAAGCATATTCGTGGTATTATTTGCTAACACAATCGCTTTTTTGATCGATTTATTGTTGCGAAACTCTTCTATCCTTGTTCAGTTTTCTGCTCCGATAGTTTTCGGCCATTCATGGTCGTACTCATCTGCTTTCATCTTGACGGATCTGTGTTTTAAGTTGTTCCGTAGAAATACGCAAGTTGCCCGAAATTACTAAAAATATTGACTAACAATGGACCCACCTATCTTTGTCAATCGTCTACATAACCTCTAGCATCAATGTGAACTTCTTGTGGATTCACTTCCGACCAGGTTCAAATTCCTTTTATAACGTTGGTTTTCGTCCATTAAGCGGTTTCGCGTAATCCGTGGACAAATTGACCGTATAAGAAACCGCCCGTTTTGGTAACTTACATGGCTTAGTTCCCCAATTACTCCACTCCTGAATGTGTCTGCTCAGTTTGTCTGCTGTCGAGGTAACAAATCAGTTTTATTCAACTTCCTAGCAAGACAACGTTAACAGTTTGTACTATCAACTCCGATAGTTCCAAAGCTGAATGGCTGATCGTCCAGAGAAGACCGAAATTGAGACTTACCACCTTCCTGTTAAATCTCGCTTCTGAAATTTGAGACATGGAGAGGGTCTACAGAAACTCTAATTCATTCACCCGGTTTCCGTGGAAAGAGTGCTAATCAGACATTACTAGAACAAGTTTATTTGCAACAGTGAAATTGAATACTTGTGTTACTAGGGTAAAACAGTCCACACAGTCATATTAATTGCTCCCTGATTACACGAATCGATAGTGTAGGTGTTCATGTTGAAATGGACGCAGTCCTGATAAAAGCCGAACATTAAAATCCCTGTATTCAACAATAAACATTTCACTACCAAACAGTTTGCGCGGTGAAAGCTATGGAAATAACAGGAATAAACTGTGGCAATTGTCAGGTTTCTGAACAATGATTAAGGAGAACTAGGATCTCAATGACATTATCATGTTTTCTAAGGGAACTTACTTGAAAAACTACAAACCTGCGAATATTTTAATAAAAGAGAAATTTTTCATACAGTTTTCAACTCTTGATACTTTTGGAGAATTTTGTACAGTGGTCGTGTTGTTCGTTGCTCGGGTTGATGGTTCTGGTATCAGTATGTTCGCTGAGCTTGGCATTTAAGTAGCAAACGTTTCATCACCAAGCGAGTTGACATCATCATTGCGTAATAGTTTTAGGGTATAGTTTTTGAGCGTGGAGTTTGGTGAAGTTCGATGGATGCCTGCTTTTATACATTAGAATGAGTTGACCTTTTGATCTGAATTCTGATTGGTCGCTCTTTGTTGTTTTTGGCCTGTGACCTGATCTACCATTGTCTAATTCTTGTTGCATTTGAACTTTCACCTGATGTTCCATTGGTTATTCCCTGCAGTTCTTGAGTCTTTGATCTGGAGTCTGATTAACTGTTCCCTGTTGCTGTCGAACTTTTACCTTGAATCTGATTGGTTGGTCCTTGTAAATTGATTAAGTGAGTCATTTCTTCGTTTGGAGTTCCATTCAATTGGCTATTCATTGTCCCGTTTCAACTTTGGTCTGATCTGTTCAAGTTGCTCCGTTTGGGTTTACCGGCATTTGGTCTTGATGGTGTCTACAACTCTTCAAATTCTTGGATAACATTGGTTCATAGATTTTACCCCACTCGATGTGTTTGTTTATCGATCTGGCTGATGAATACTGAGCTTCGGGAAATTTTCTTACCTACATTAAAACAATTACGAATTGATGGTGTCAGTCTACTTGGTGATGGAACGTTCGCAACCTAACTGCCAAGCCCAACAAACATAACAATACCAATGTCTTGATATACTAGATATTGCTGGTTACGAATAACCTACCAACAGGTCAGTCACCTTACTTGAGTTTTACAATATTGTAACCAAATTACAGTGTTTCCCTGTCTATCTTTCTCGATGTCGAAGAATTTCTGAAGGCTGACTATATATGAGATAGCATAGGCATGTTAGGTATGTATATGAAGGTTACAGATTGAAAAAATTCGAAGCTAAATAAGTGGTATCTACTGCGCTAACCGTAAGATAAGGAAACATAACAACAGAACAATTTGACTTGTTTTACATAATACTCCATAGAAAACAATCCATCGTTAAGCATTAACAAATGCAAAGTCATGAAAGTGCGCTATCTGTTAAATTGCCATCACTGCAGTACTTGTATTCCTAGGCAAACCAGGTTTTAGGAAATCAGTGATGAGGAATTTACATCTGTATACAAACTGTGCAACCATGGTCAATAGCATAAAAATAGCACTATAATTATTAGAAAAACCATGGTGAAACCGTTTATCTTGAGGCTTTCCCCTCCACTTTCGTCTCCATAGCAACACAACTTGAAACAAACAGACGGATCTGTCATCTCTAAGTCAAAAAATGTTTGAAGCTTAATGAAAACTTTTGGTGACGAGCCAATGGAATAGTTTTGCGGTTCAGAAAGGTCCAGGACCTAGGTGGGCCTAAAAAGTAGATCATTCCT
>JTDE01000057.1:290321-348812 GCA_014338405.1 Paragonimus skrjabini miyazakii | reverse complement strand
ACATCTTAGTGAAGACCTATTTCTCATTGACTCCTACCACTAGAGAAGACTGAATCCATCAAATGTCATTCACCTAACCTGGATTATGGATAACACAGGTCACTGACAGACAGAATTGCTTCAAAATTAAGGTCTATTCACACTGGAACATACTGTTCAAATCTGCGTTCATGAATGAATTGATTGGAAATTTTCGAATTCTGCCCAGTCGGAACATACCTGTGAGATATCTCACAGAACAAAGTCTCTAGCCACCCCCAGGTCTAATTGCATGCCTGTTGTCTGATTCAAATTTCTTGTTAATTCATATACCTCATCACAACAGTTTTGTCGCCATACGGCTTATCATATTAGGATGAGTATGGCGGTAGTAGATCATCGATTTGAACATTGTGGAACAGGTTTCAGGATAAAACTTTTCAATGCTGTGAGCTAACCGTACCAACTCATAATGAGAGTATAAGAAGAGAAGCTATTTTCACCGTTCGCTAACTAGTGGATTAGTCAGTCGGTTTGGTTTGGACACCTGCTTGTCACAGGCATCGTAGAAAATTGGAGAACAATACGCTGTTTGCTCAGATTTAAGATAAGTGCAACAATAGTTAATTTAACCGGTAGTGTTTGGTGACGCCAGTCTTGACAAAGCTGCTGGTTGCCAGTCTGCAGCTTAAAAATGTCAATCACCATCATCAAGGCAATTTCATATTGACTGACAGAATGAAATTTACCCTGTCACATTTTCAACTAAGTCGTTGTAGCTGTAATTTCTCTAAGAACTTTGTTTATCACAGGTGATGTCCTCTTCAAAAGTTATTCGGCGTTCATCGTTGATAAACAAAAACCCCACACTAACTCGATCCGTTGAAATGTGACAGTCATCATCATGAAACCTTGTCTATTGATATGTTAGGCGACTTCATTGTGTGATAATCGATCCTACATTTGTAGTGCCTGCGTTATTGATGTTTGTACACTGATGTCTGGTGTGTGGGGATCTGGCCCAGTTTGCGTGAATAGTACCAAAGTTACTTTTTATCAACACATTGAGAAGCAATATATTGCGAGACGTTGACGCCTTTTTCTCCGTTATAAGCTATACGCAAACCACATGCTCTTTTGAGACAGCGAATTATCAAAGTTGGCGTTATGTAGCGGAACATTAAACGAATTAGAGAGGTTAATACACTGAACTGTGGTTATGATACATTGGGTAATCGGCGAAGTCGAATTTTTCACCCTAGTTGTGTGTCAGTGGGCTCAGTGTTCAACCGCGCGTTGGCTGAAGCCCTGATTCTTTCTGTCTAATTAAATGCCACTGTAATCCCAAACAAGCTGGTGAGTAACATGAGAGTAGGCCCGAATTTTTGCATCGCCCTCTGTGCTTGAGAGATCTGTTTGTTTGGTTCACAACTGCATAAATAGTCCCACAACCGGGAATTTATCTCCATGTGGAATTTTTTAGGTGTTTGATGTTGGCTAGAAGGTCATCTTTTTGTGACAAACTGGAATAAACGTTTTACTTTCTAACCTAGTATGCAAACCGATATTTGCCACAAATATCAGTAGGAACGGGTTCTCGCTTGAGATGCCTTTCAGTGGGGTTAATAGCGCTGACCAGCAATAATTTTCATCCAATAGTTTAGCCCTATCTACAAAATATTCTAACAGCTTGGCAACACCTAGGGACGGTAGTCTTGACTGAAAGTACCGGCTGAAGTCGTGATAACAACAGAGTTGCGAACAAGACCTGTTTTCTTTGGATGACAATCAGGCTAACTGACTTGTTATCATCCGCGCTAATTACTTGGTAACAGACGGTTTTAATTTGACTTGTACTATACCGTGATTCGGATTCTGATCTAATACTGGGGACAGAGCAGTCAACAAGTTCCTAGGTTAGAAAATGTAAATGACACATATGTTGTTCAAATTTTCATACACCCTTATCAACGTGTATGGCGGAATTCAGTGTGAGGCAACCGGTGAGCAGGGATAGGTAAACATCTGTAGAATTCTGTCATTTATTCCGATTAGGCTACTTCGATTTTATCGCTGAGCTGTTTTAATGACACACCACTCTAACTGAGTTCCAATGAACAAGAACATAACAAGGGGTATTTTTTTCTCTGTTCAATCAGCTGGTCATTTTGTTTTCAATTATCCATGTAATGACTAAAAACAATTCGAGTGAGTACCTCACTGCATGCAGATAAACGACATGTTCTGGATTAGCTTAGTTCTAAGGAACATTACAACCCAGAAGTTTGTACAACCAACTGAGATGAGATAGTTTCCACTGTCGAAAGAGATGGGTTGCGAGTTTGTTGTTTTAATTCAGCCATCACTACCAAGTCAACCAAACTTTCTAACCGATAAATGCACATTACCTTAAAATATTCAGTAATGTACTATTTAGTACAGGTTTTACCAATTATGTTGAAAACTTATTGACAGTTATTTTCACCTGCGATCAATTGGGAATGTATAATTTACTTCTTTTATCTATGCGTGTTCTTTATTTACCATTTTGGCCACGAACTCGTTAACATCTGTTCTTGTTGCACACTTGTTCCACGTATTCACTGGATTTATCTCAAAACGCTCGTTTAAGGTGTCAAGTGGGTCCGCTTCAGAATGGTTTGTACAGGTTACTTCTTCAAGTGTATGCCACCAGACCAAATTATATTGACGGTCTGTGTAACTTAATGAGTCAACAATTTGTTCATCCAGAACACTGCTTACTGTACCCCAGAGTATCAGGCTGGGACTCGACTACTGCTGTATATTGACAGAATTATAGACTTAAATTCAAATATCCCAAGGCTTAGAAACCGTGTTGTGATAGTGCAAATAGTTTATGAACTAGAGAACAAAATATTGGTTACTGATTTAGAGGTCACAGTTTTAGTACGAAAATTGTTAGCGATTTCTAGCCGAAGTTTTTGCTGATTAATCGATTATAAATTGTTTTCAACATTTCAATTTGTAGAAAACATTCTCGCTTGATCCATCTCACGAAAGCAGACGTTATTCGGTTTGAGCTAGTGTATGAAGTAAGAGCATGAACCCATGGTTTTCTTTTTGAAGATCGAAATCACATGAGAAAAATACTGGACGCTATTTACAGGAAACGTTATGCATATTCGTTCAATTTCAACCAATAAACCTATTGATATGAATTTCCCCTAAGGAACGTGTTCCATGAGGCTGGCTGCGAACAATGCCGCTAGCGGTTTACTGTACAAGGATTTGGACAACATACCTTCTACTTCAAGGTGGGTCAGTAGACAGGCTCTAACTTTAAGTGGTATGCAATAGCGTACTCATATTTCAATAACTTCAACGGTATGCTAATCACAATACCAACGTAAAACAATCATGTTCATCGTGTGCAAAAATGACCTTGAAACGCGCCTGGGGTACTTTGGGGGCGAACAAGAAAAGCAGAGAAAATACTTGACTCGACATGTTTCACCCGAACAGGTTTCTTCAGAGATCAAGATCATTTTAGTTATGTTTGTTAAAAATGCGGTCATGCGAGAGTTACTGATAGGGAACTCTCATTCTGAGATCCGTACGAGACAACATCTCATGAAAAGCAACTACCTGTCAGCAGAATAGGAGTTGGTAACTATGAACAAACAAGTCACATGATTCAAAGTAAACATTTCATTGTATTCACAAATGTAATATAACACTGAACAGATCGCTTGTTAGGAAAGCTGTTATGCGGATTGTGCAAGTAGCTGTGACTAACTGTGGGTTCTGATCTGGACGATTGATTACTTGTGAACGAATCTTTGGCCGAAATCTATATTGGATCAAAAAGAGGAGAAAATACACCTTGGGTAACGGGTTGAACGATAACAGAACATGACCTTTAAATCAAAATCAGTTGACCCTTTGAATAGGGAATTACCTACGTCAAACAGTTTATACGAATGTACATCCTAAGTTGCATGCGGTTCGAGAAGATCAATGAATTCGGAGTTAAATATAGTCTCAACTTATGATCATTATGAAGATTAGATTGTTGCGAAATGTTCATCTGAGGAGTACAAGACGGATGTTGTTAAAATGGACGGGTCTTGGAGATGCGTTTGATTGTATCGTTTCAGATAGTTTTAGAGTTATTTGTATTTAAAGTCATAACATAAAAGAGACAATGCTATGAATAGCTATGCTCACCTGAAGATTGCTACAGCTGAGTAACCAAATTTAGTGAGAAGTCACATGGTGAACTGCAATGAATGAGCGAAAAACTAGATAAAAAGTACAAACTTCGTGAACAGATACGCCTATTTAAGGAGTCGTTCTCCTATTAAAAACAAATAACAGAAATCGAAAACATCCTTATGCTTCTGACTTGTAATTACCTAGAAGTAAATCAACCTTGGCAACATGCATGATAACTAGTATCGATGGTGTAACATGAATGATAACAGATATTCTAAGTCAAAAACATCAGACGAAAGCGGTCACATTAACTAACTAACCTGGCTCATCCGGATGGGTTGCTGATTCCACGGTGCAGTGCTGACTTTGCTATGTACTCAACAAGATCCCATCCTGCTTCATATCCACTTCAATTTCAAAGATAGAAATGCTGTCCAGTTCTAGCCCAGTACATACTTCACAACATTCCATAAAAGAGCTTTGTTCACACAGGCCATCAACCTAGTTGAAGGCCAGGAGCAAAGGTCAATCACGGTATGGCCTATTGAGAAGTACGCATAGACCAGAACACGTTTGTGCTATCAGTGAGAGTCCATGGCAGGCATTGTACTGGCTCATACGGGCGATAGACTTACGTGCTTAGTGCTTCCTGTTAGGTAATAACGGCGACGGTGGCTTGCGTGCGTACATACGCCCGGGTTAATGAAGCCCAGTCATCACGGTGGAGCGCATACGCGTTGTTTTATATCCCCCTGACCGAGCCATTTGGTTGCACGCATGCCTGTAGCCCAACCCGGATGCACCACAGTAATGCACATACCGTTTGCTTGCCAGAATTACGGAACAGATGCTTTTTGTGGGCATATGCATTCCCAGAAACAGCTAATCCTTTCAGACCTATCAGCAGTCAGTGTGCGTTCGAACACTTGTGTTCGTGTGCGTGCTGTACATATGCATACAAGTGTACAGCATCGGCACATCCATTCATGCTTCCGTGGGCTGTTCGGGCTGCAAATGCACACCGCTGTGACCGGGAGCCAGAACACAGGCGTCTGTCCGTATCGTGACCTGCCGTGTATACTGTACACAACATACGTGGATAGTGGCATGGACAGCAGGCTGAGTGCGCGCATCGGGCCGTGATCGAACAGCGTGCAAAAATAGAAAATCAATAGTTTAAATTTTGTGTGCACGCTTCGACACGGTGCGACGGTGGTGGTGCACGTAGGTGTGTTTGTGTACACGTGAGACTCTCTATACGTTTGTTAATACCGGGGTACTATCTTGGATAGAAGTGTGAATACGCTTCATAAATAGCATAAAAACGCACTTAGACCCATACGGAATTTCTCCACATTCGTCTATACATCGCTGATGTACTTGTACTGTTGTGTCTATGTATCGCAGCTGCAAGAGTTGAGCGAAAGGAAGGAATTTTTCATGACTGCACTGTCCAACATTTGGGAAAAACTTCCTCCATCACTACCATCAAGCATTCTATGACCTTTCCTTGTATAAAAAGGAAGATTTCAGACCATTTCTGTATGCCTCGCGTGACAGGAGAAGGTTACGTATGTTTATCACTTGTTTAAAGTGCCTAGCTTACGACAGCTAGCGATCGATATGTGACCGAAAAGACTACTATCGACCGGTCAACGCTGAATGAATAGGTACCATAAACGTGACACTGAATAGGGTCGTTTTAAAGATTGAGCTTTCAGTATTCTTGGCGACTCTATATATTTTTCGTTGATTCAAGATGAAATTCTTAGTACCGTTTTTGAAATCATAGACTTTCCATTTTAGTTCAATATGGATCAATTCGGTCAAATCTGTACGCTGCTGATACTTTACTAATGTGATACTGTTCGAAACATTCAGAGAGTTTGTCAAAAGCATGACCGTGTGTAACTTTTCAATAGGATTGATCACCAAACTCTACTAACTAGACTTTATAAAGGTAGCCAGCAACCTCGGCTTTTGTTTGTTTTCATGTATTCTTGTCGACAGCGGTTTCCAAAAATCTTTCTACTTATAACTGAGGATTTTACCAAGGTGTATTGTACAGCAAGCTAAACGACATATTCCAACAAAGCAGAAGTCTAATTTTCCCATCGGGGTCCAGAAGATATTTGTGCCCCGGCTGAAAACGTATGCTGTGAACTTGTTTAGGTGCTCATGAGCATAAATGCAAGTGCCTACATCACGTCCTATTTTCTTTGGCCATGTTGTTCGTGCATCATGTTTTTGCCTGCACCTGACTGACTGTAAACGCAAACTACGGGCCGCATACCGAGCATCTGCTTTCTGGTATGTGTGTGAGTTCGTGGCTGAAATCTCTGTGTGCACTCCGATTTTCCCCCACACATTTCGTCTGCAGCCGTTCCTCGACGTTGCTGCCCCAGATTACACTCCCCGGAACAACCATGTGCTGGCAAAACATGACCCTGCACACACGCACACACAGGACGTGACCTACCTTGCCATCACACAGCCTGGTTTGGTAGTCAGCCTTTGTAGCAAACAATAACAACCACAGCAACATCATAGTCGGCAGAAATGAACTGGTGCAACAGCAATTTTTAAGTTGGCAAAATTCCATTTTTACACTGAGTTGTTAGAAACGTGCACCTTTGTAATTCAAAGTTTCGTTGAATTTTCGTCAGGTTTTTACAATTACATTCTCAGAAGCTATGATGTAAAATAAGCGGCTTAGCAAAAGGAAGTCGGAGGTTCTTTAGGTACAAGCTGGTCAATTCCATTCGTACACGAAGGGGCCCATGTGCACCGCCGCGGAATGTTCGTAACTATAGTGTTCATACTACAGAATTCGACCCAGAGTCAAAGATGTACGTTCACGTAGTTGCAACATAACCCGTCATCTAAAAATGTTTCTATAACATTATTTAAGGACTGCTTCCGGAAAATTATCACCATCGTAACATAACTGATAATCGTTACTTGTGTTAACCAACCACTGTCTTGTTAACAGCCAATACAACCGTGTTGTATTCTCTACACAATCTTTCGAACTACCCTCGCAAATCACTGAGGTATGAAATCTTGTTCACAATCCACTTATTAGCGTTTATCGTCTTGACTGTGATATTTGCCCCATGGGATATGTTTTTAGGGTTACAAGCATTCAGATTTTTGAAATGTTTTATCAATAACCGGATTGAGCAGAACGGAACAGCTATTCGGGATTTGATAATTACGAAGTGAATGTCACCTACACATATTTGCAAATTTCGTATTCAGATAAAATTCTCCAGCCGCACTGTTTCGAATGAATGTTTGTTTCTTTTACAAGAGCTCGGCAGGAGTGGAATTTTGCCCATATTCTTTTGAGGTAGCCCTGATGGATGCCAGACTGCTGACTTCGGCTAATACCAAGCACCTCAACGACTCCACTTCCGTCTTCCGAACATTATTAAGCGGGTTAAAAATCTTTGTACTGCATATTATCACTCAATTCGGTCGAAATTAGCATGGCAATAACCATCTTCTCTTGAAACAATCGGGTAACCTGAGCATCGTTCAAAAGCAAAGCGATTGAACATTTAAAAATACAATTCACTCATGCCCGCTGGGAAGTCGGGGATGCAGTGACCAGCACAGACGTCCTCAAAAGATGATGGTCCAAAGTCCAAGACACAGCCGGGACAAGAACGTGAACTGTTGATGATGAGATCCAGCAACAGTGTAACCCAAACTTTGCGCTCCAATTCAGAAAAGGGCTGGTTGAAACGGTCGTGTGAATTCAATTTTTTCCCCATGCTTGCCTTTCGCTTACATCTTAGACGTTCAGAAATAACTGTTGTGTTCTGTGTTTTATACATTCTGTACCACGTGATACTGTGTTGGCACACAATAGTTTTGTGTTCGCACGTTTCAGTCGATTGGTCTGCGTTCAACTTCTCTGTTTGCCCAAACGAAACCACGTATTCTTCCGCGAGCTACCTCATTCAGTAATTAACGAGCTTTTGAAGTCCACTGCAAACCATGTCATTTACAGTCGATAACACAACCAAATAACCATAAACGGATAAAAATTACCAGGAGCTATATTGACGGTTGGTGTATTAAAACTTCTGTTTTCCGTTCACCTCCCCATAAAACCTCAGAAGATATCCAAGGGTGAGGTACAGTATTTCGCGATCACTGCATATGCTCTACCATGTGAGTTAAGACAGAATTTAATCACCAGTAAGTAGTAGGTGTTAGTAGGAACTGGACGTCACTCACGATTAATGGAAGCTCTCACATTCCTACGTTTTCTCGAGACAATCTTGTTACCAGAGTACCAATTCAGGTCGTATCAATTTTAACAAAAGCGAAACTTCAGAACAGTGTTTCCCTTCGAAAAGAACTGATTGGAAAGTCCACGTGAATACAACAACCGCTCATTTATAAGTGATTTTCAATTTATGGCAAATCAAATGTACAGAAACTTAATAACACTACGATCAAATAATAAGCGTGACAGTTACAAAATTATATGCTTGTGTCTGGCCTCCTGTTTCGTGGCAGAATGAATCAGGCAACCTAATCCGTTAGCATAGGAAATTTTCAAAAAATCCCGAAGAATGTTCCACGTCATCTTAAAATCATCCAATTGTTGTTTACAAAAAGCAAGCGGAATCTGTTATGTTCCTTATTTTTACTTCCAGTGGTTACTGTAAGATGAATGAATTTGTGCTAGCAACAAACAATCCAGCAGAAGTTCAGATGTGACTTCGTAGCTCAGCTGGTAGAGCGCTTGCCATGTTTGGGCATGGTGTTTCTGTCGCTGGTTCGAATCCAGCCGGAATCCAGATTTTTCGCAAATGGATCTCTTCTGAATCAATAAATGCCCGTTCGATAAAAAAATTTACAGACGTATCAACTTTAGTGCTGTTTGTGATTTTGATTGTAAATCAAAGGTCAGTCTTCTTCTATGAGCATATTTGTGTTGTACTGATAGGTGAAAATGGACAGAGCGATTTGTAGTGTTTATCTCAAACACATATGTATACACACATTGCGTTTTTTTGTCTCATTCAGTCTTCCTGTACCTTCACGTTCATCCCTTGATGGAATATCCAACCACCCCATGCAAATGGAATAGTGTGTTAATGGGTTGCCCTATTCAGAGTCTCTCCAAACATGGTTTTCTTGATCGGTCTTAAACACCAGATATTCATCTAATTAGCGTTTATCCTGTCGGTTCTACGTGTGATTTTCATTGACCGACCCAACTCAACATAAACCCACTGTGTCCTACATAATACGCAGCAAAGAACACAAACCTCACAACCAGTTGATATGCTGCAAACGGGCCGATGATTCACAATTTAGCTCCTGGGAATCAAGAACGAGCAATACAATCATGCTATAAGCCATCTCATCATGTAAGCTGGTGGTGGTTCAGTCAATCTTGTCACATTTTCTTCTAGAAGGTGCGAGCCTGTCTTTCCTGATCTAAACTTTATTTGTTCAGGCTACGATGACCTAGCACCCCAATATGTATACCCAATATTACCCCATCAGAATAGCTTAGTGGTACAGACTTATGATGCCTCTGACCACAGTTGAAACTTTATATCATATATAATAGCTACCCATCGTAACCGGTTTAATCACTTTAATCATGGGGTACAGTTGTTATTGAGTTGATCTCAAGATCACAGAACTTTAACCGATTTGCATTTTCGATTGACGCTTTCTAACTCACAGCAGAAGTTACGGTACTTAGTCTAGTCCGTTAACAACATACAAAAACGAAGAGATTCAGCTAGGTGCGCGGATAAAAACAACCCTATTATCGCAGTGATTTCTATTAGATTAACTTGATATTTTTGTTTAAAGTGTACAGGGCGCTATTCAAGCAAATTTGCCAGGAGACATGTTGGCTATATGAAACACCTTAAGAAACTGAATCGCGGGTGCTCAACACAGGTTACTCAGTCGGTCTGTACCGGAAGACGAGATCACGTCAACAAACTTACAGCAAGCATACCGGGTCAATTGTGACCGAGTGGTACAAACCACCCCATACGTTTTGGTCTAAAAATAATTAGCACTGTTTCTCAAGATTGCAGACAGCCATCGGGTTGAGCCATGCCTATCAGTCAACCTGGTTGCAAATCGATCTGACGTACAATGATTTCTTGCGAACAGTACAAAACAGACAAGAATAGTGCCTTGATTTCAAGCGGCTGTACATTCTACTGTATGTTTGTCTTCGTATTCCTTTGCAAAAGCGATCAGGGTGTCGAAGACGTCCTTACGGGTAAGAATAGCTCTGAATACCGAAGCTGTTTGTCGACGATTATCTAAGGAACGTTCACTGATTAATATCTTCTTAGAGATTCCAGCATGCAAGAGGTCACTTAATCCAAAAAACCTGATTAGTTTGAATCAATTGCTTAGTCATTGAAGTTCGCAAGGCCAAAATTATCTCTTCTATTGAAGTGGCCTCTAACCTGAATCTTACTCCAAGAGACTTTGTGACTGACAATCAAGAGTATGGTCGTTCGAACATCATGCTGGCATCAGAAGGCAAGGTAGCTTCGGAAAAGGCGAAACCTGAGTAAAACATTCCTTTCGAACGTGACACAACGGGTAATTTTTGTTAGTTTGTATGTCTCCGTAACTATCCCACTTGGTTTTGTTTCAGCTGAGGATTTTAATCATTGATTGGTTAATCAGTTTACAGTATTAATTTCTACGTATGGCATATTCTTTTCGTCTCCCAGTATCGTACGCGTAATCTTGCAACACTGTCTGTCACAAACACCTTGGTTAGTCGATGAAGCGCAACCGGACGGGCTGACAGCATTACATTTAGCCGCACTACATGGACATCTAGAGGTGTCCGACCTACTTCTGCAATCCGGGGCAAATCCCAATTGCGCCGTCGTTAATCGACCGCCCGGAGTGTTACTTGCCTCTGCATCTGTTCCATCGTCGACCCGGGCCGACGGATCGATGAGGCCGAGTGCCTGCGCTGTGTTTACCCCACTCCATCTTGCCGTGCACAAAGCACACCCAGACGTGGTCTGCTTGCTGCTGTGCTACGGCGCTCGGGCTGCTGGCCGGGGGAGTGCGAATGGAGATTGCCGGAGCCCAATGCAGTTGGCCTTAACCACGCTTGCCCAAACACATGACATTCAGGTTAGTTTGCTTGTTTGTATGTGTGTAGGTGGGTGCGCATGGCAATGGTTTTTGGCTTCAGCTGTGATTACCCAGCCCCCTCTCATTGCGTTTCTTCTCCTGACCAGGCCGCAAACTATTCGTCAGTCGACGATACTATTCCCAGTTTGTTCCATAGCCTGCAACCAACAACTGTCAACACACACACACATCTAGGCGGCTATTGACTGACCGTACAGAAGGGCACAGGATTAGACTGAACCGCGGAAACGACAGCAACTACGGACGGCTGACAATGGTCGATAAGACCTCAGAATTGGGAAACGATAAGGCGGAAGATGGGCCTCATTGGCAAAGCCCAAAAGGCGCATTTGTGGCATAACACCAGGTTTTTATTACCGGTGGATAGGTGTTTGTGTTTTCCCTGACCCACTCAGTGATTAGATGGAAATTAATGTGTTGGTGAAAGGAAACTAGAAATCTTTGAAGAGGAACAGAGTATGAGCGATATATTCGCAATTTAATTTAACGTGACTAGAATGAATAGGCCAGGTGAATCCTAATCATCCTAGGTCAATAAAATCGGTTGCGAATATACGAACGGAGATATACAAAACATCAGCGTATCTCTAGATATTTCGTAGAAGCTAATGGAAAAACAAACAGAATTCTTTTTTACAAACTCGACTGAATAGCGACTTTTCACAAACAGAGGATCAATCCAAATTTCGTTAAAACATTATTTGTTGAAGATATGAAAATCTATGCAGGTTACATAAACAAGGCAAATTTATTAGTTTTCGTATGTGTGGCTGGTTGATGGATTTTCTTCACATTCTGAGATAAGCGTGTTCCTGTTGTCTTTTAGTGCCCAAAACTAAAATAACTGAGACCAACGGAAAATAACTGCTAACCGAGAGATTTTTTATGTGGGAAACTGATGAATCTTTGTAGCAGTTGATAACAAGTGTCTTTAAATTATACTGTACGGCGTGTTTTCCTTTCCCTGATAACGTGGTATAGGAGAACAAATTTGTTAAGGGATTTCGAATGATTATTTCTAACTTCTGACTTCATTAAATACAGGAAAAGTTTCGTTATTCGTCCATACATATACACATACCATATTCCTCGGTCTTTACCAGTAATAAATCAATAGTCTGTTTAAAGATATTTCTATGTATTACTACGTTTTAATTGCAGTGATCTTTTTAAATTAGTTTAGTCCGGTCAAACTATTTCTTGACACTTACCGTGTTGTATAACAGGCAGTTTCGTTGTGAGTAGTATACTAATCACAAAAAGGAAACAAAAGAACAAGCTCAACGGCAGGAAGACGATGGACCACAAGAGACTATAGAAATACCGTGTACGCGCTACGGCAAAAATGCCACCAGGGCGAATGACAACATACTCCTAAACAATGTGTGTGAATGCACGTCAGCCGTGCAAATAAGTGTACGTGTTCAAGGTCCTATGTTCGTGCAATAAATGAGTTTGCAGGCCAAGCGTCATCTGCGGTCACAACAACCGGACAAAGCTGATTACCTTGTCAAAATATCATCCGTTCTATTAGATAACTGGAAGTTTCAAAATACAGGAAATGTTAAAGATAAATTATCCCGGCAAAAGAAACTAGTAGACGTTATCGATGCTTGAACTTACTCCCGGGAATGGTCATCCCACGTTTGTACGGTCCTCTCAAGGTTCATAAAGACGGAGTCCCATTAAGACCGATACTAGACATGTACAACTCGCCGTATCGTGCTTTAGCACGATAGTGTTAAAGGCTCGTGGAGATGTTAGAACCAATCAAATGACGACTAACTCTTTTTATCTATGAATAGCAGAGGATTTTAATTCTTATAAAGATCGAACATCACTCACAAGTAATCGGAGCCGTCGCATTCCCCTAGAATTTCCAAACGGACCTTTCCGGACAGAAGCACTAGACTCGAGTTTCAATCTGTATGAAATCCAAAATTCCTTACTGCCCATCAGTAGTCGAAATACCGCTCAACTAGTTAATGATTCCTGTGACTTCAACTTGGAGAGAATTCCCAATCGAGGGATCATCGGTTAGAGTTAACATGATAGTCAGTGTCTCTTTTCGAAACGATCGGAAAATCTGATCATTAATCACAAGCGAAATTGGTTGAGCGTTCATATATGATAATTCGGTCGTACCTAATGTGAGGTCAATGGCGCAGTGGTGAACACGGTTGCCTCATGAACAGCGTGGCCGGAGTACTAGTCCCGGCATTGGTAAGAATATTTTCATTACTGACGAACTCTAGTGAGAGCGAAACTCGAGTCAAATTCTTCTTTTCGAAACGGGCCGACTGGAAAGTCTATGGGAATGCGACAGCTGCTTTCAATTGTGGGTGATGTTCAATCCATAGATCTTTTAGCCAAAGGGACATCCTCGACTTTTTAGATTCAACCGATTTAGTGATTATCGGGAACGACAACATGTTGTCCTTGGATGTGATTTTCCCTTTCATTACTGTTTAAATTAGTTGACTTTCGGATAAATGAGTCTCGCAATGCTTTTTATTTTGGTTATCCGAATAAGATTTATTCTTAATGAATGCCACCTTAGATGGTTTAGGTATAGGGTATTACAGTGTGCTGACAAACTTACACCATTTTCAATCTATCGGTTGAAAATCTTTCAGATGTAATGCCCATATTATTCATACATTCATGTAGTGTGAATGTTAGCTGATATCTACCGGGGGGTTGAGCAAACGTTCGAACAGAAGAACAAACTGTTTGCTTTTTTTGCAACTTAGAAAACACTCCCCAAGTATTAGATAAAAATAAATGTTGTATACATTATGTTTATACATTATAAGATATAAAGCAAAAATGGATAGTGAAAAATGTTCATTAAACGTACGTGCAATGTTTTTTAAGGAAAAACGAACAGATTATAAGTTGTCTAATAATGAGAAGCCTCACAGTCAAGTAGGTTGTGCCTCAACGTACACACAGTATGGTAAAAGTAGAATATGTGAGGATGCATAAATTAGGAAAGTATATAGTCACATTCGCTTGTTCTAATCATGAGAACATCACCATGCTCGGTTGAGTTAACACTGAAAGTAACTTCCGTTCAAGTGATCATGAAAGATCAGTCCTACTACTCTCGTATGAGTAACCATTCGGGGAACATATACAGTACAACAACGTTTGAAATTCAAATTGCAGACTGATTGCATCTTTTTGACATTCAGACACAATAATTGTTCGAAATGCTATGCATATTGGTTTGTAAAGTTGAGTCGTTGGGTTCCATCAGTGGGTAGTCCGGATGTTTATCTTAGCCTATTGTGGACCATCTGTATTTTGTCTAAATGACCTCAAGCACGCATATGATGGGTTAGCAGGAAAGTGAACCCAACTTTCAGTCTGATAGAAACGGTCGTCAATATCCGAAATACGATTATCACCAACCTGACTTGTGGCCTCCGTTTTTAAAATCACGGCATGAAAAAGTAAGTTCATAGGGATCAATTTTACTTTCGTGAACTCACGTCAAATACGGTGCTGATCCTGACTGATCGCGAAATCATAAGGCGACATCTATGTTTTTCACAAAACCACTAGTTTCAGCGATTACGTTCAGTCTCTTTTTATCATCAATCAACTATTTACTTGAATGCTATCCACTCAGAGATGGTTTTGTCTATACAAGTTAGATTGATATATCGTTAAGATAATCATGTCTATTGAGAGATTACTAACACAATACTGCAGTCCAGTAACGGTTAAGCGAAGTTGTCAAATCTGAACCCATTAAAACAGAAACAGAATAAACAGAACAATAAACTTGAAACGGTGTCCTTATGAGCATCTGAAAAATGAGACTATCAATTTAAGTCTGAGATCAAAGACAAACTCGATGAATGTTTAGCGTTAAAACGAAAATACAGTCCAGTGGAAATCACTGCATCTGGGCACAGCTGGAAGCAAGAGAAATTCAATCTTTGCACAAAGTAATTGTACACTGCATGGGTAATGTGATAAGAAAACGAGAGAATAAAACACATGAAAGTATCTGTAGAACGTTGTTGCGTTACATAACAGGTAAACAAATATAAAACACGGAAGGAAGTTATAGTCAGGAAAACGTTTTTGGCTGCAGTGGCCAGAGCATAAACCTGTAAATTTCCAGGTCTTCGGAGGGTGAACTGATTTCAGCAGTCTACAATTAAACCAAAAATCGATAGTAACTCTGGTTTTCCCAGATATTCTTAGATAATGTTAACAGTAATAACAACTATGGTGGAAAATTAATTTTCCTGGCCAGTCGGATGTTTTATTCATAGCCAAGTTGGTTGTGTATGAGCAGTTTAGCCGGGCATTTTATTTGGACTTGAATACAGCGTGTGATATAATCCATTCTTCATAATAGACAATGAAAGTGTATCTAATGGTATCGATTATCTCAGAAATAAACATCTGTGATTCAGTAAAACAAACTGGTAACATACAAGCACGTTTTTATGCCACTTTTCTCTCCATAAAAGCTGGGTGAACTAGAATCCAATCATGCAACGTATGCCCCATCAGCTTGCGGCTACTTGCGATTGATACGAATAAGCCGATACACTCTACTTCCAGGGTAATTGTTAATTAGGTGAAAAATAACATAAATGCCGTTCAGCTTCATGTTTTACCCACTATGCAATGTCAAGGACGTTCACTATGACGGTGCTACACAGTGATGAACGTCCAAAGAAAAGATACCTATTCCATTATTTCAACGGACGGCTTTTAACTCTTTACTGCAAGCTGCATATTGCATCTCATTATTAACCATTGAAATTAGTGTCAGTGGTCTTGTTTGTAGTCGTATGGAAGCAGTGATATAATTTCGTAAGCATTTAGTCACAATCGACTTATGGACATTTTTTCGTTTTTTTGCTGACCAGTCACCAAGGCGATTTGATGTCGCGTTGGTTCCGTTTTTGGCCTCTGTTGCTCGGTTACTTATTCGAATGGCTGATTCGTTGAGCATCACCCCCAGTGGTCATTCACAACTGTTCATCATAGGCAACACACCAACTCCTGCCCGAGGGTCAGATTTGGACGATGAAGAGGTTGAAGATGAAGAGGAAACAGCGAGAGCACAGCTCACCTCTATTTCGGACACTTTTGGGGATACTGATCGCCAATATCAAGAGACAGGGACAATGGTGGGGCTGAGACAGTCATCCGGAGATGCAGTACACTGCTCAAGTTCTTCTATAGTACGACTAGTCTCTCCTAGTCCACTTTGCCGACGACTTAAGTCCACTATACAGGCGACTTTGGAAACCGGTGTGCCACGCTTAGTGCTCATCGCAGCCTGCCTCGCTTCAGCTATTGGCGCCGAGTCTTGGTCACCTAACTGCGCCAACGAGCGAGAAGAAATGCAAAGTGCCGAATTGCTAACAGAGAATTTTGTCACTGACATATTCACCGAATGCTTGGATCCCGTACTGCAGCTTGCCCTGCAACAATGTCACATGGAAGCAATGAATTCTGTCTCTCAGATTCGATCGCATTCCACGGGATTTGGAGAGCATGATAACTCTTGCAGTCCGCGACATGGAACTATACAGCCACGGTCTGATCTGTTGGTCGATGTTGGCGATAGTGAGGAGGAGAACTTGGTAGATATACTGTTTCAATCTGATGAACCATCACCTTCCACTGTGGGCCTACTGCCGAATCCAGTATCAACTGTTCATCAAGAAAGTTTTCTGTTGGGTCCCGGTGCGGAAAATCAGGCAGATGAAGGGCTTATTCAACCGATCACAATCGCAAACCAGCTGATTCCGACAATGAACAATGCCACATGTTATAGGGGAGAACATGTTCGTTCGTACCAGTTGTTGCCTCCATCACTGAACGAAATTGACTTAGAATGGCGTGAATGTCTTGTCTGTTCGGAAAATGACCGCACGACGATCCTGTCGCCCTGCGGACATATTATCACGTGTGCGAATTGCACGTCTTTGATCAAAAAATGTCTGCTATGTCGACAACGAGTCGTCGGGTTCCATCAGGTAAGCACCAGTTTTTTGTTCGTGAGTGACCAATCACCATGTGCGTGCGTGTTTTTGCGTAATACATTTTAAGTTACTGGTCACTTAATTCCAGCAGAAAAACGATTTAGCCATGACCCCAGGATTGATTTTAATGCGAAACCATTCTGGTTATTGAAAAAAGACGACCCGTACTTGAAAGAATACGAAAAGATAGACCGGGATGGTGTAACAAGATGGCTTATCTCATGTTGGTTGGAAGCTTACACTAAGTAAATCCACAGAGGGTAATGTGAATATCACCCTACATAATGAAGACTGTAAGAGACATAGTTATATTCTTGCTAGGTGTCATTAAATCAAGTATAATTCCCCATTAATCACTGAATATGAAACAACAAGTGATTCGCCGAGAAATCGTTTCAAATAATGCATGGACAACGACGTTTTTTGTTACCAAGGATGATAAAGGCGAACAGGTGTAAGCTGTCTTCTAGGATTCCTTTAGTGCATTAATCACACTTATGCGTACAATCCTGTAAACAAATCGTCAACGATATAGTGTTGACGACCCGTTCATTGCGTAGCTTACAGATCATCTGGAAGATTAGAGTTTTGTTATGAAGGTCAGTAGCAGGCCATATGATTGGCATCGCATAACTGGCACAGTTCCATTCCGAAATGACTGTGTTTCTTAGTGTTTGCCACGGATAAGCAGCATTCTGCTACTACTGTGGACTGACAAAGTAAAAATTTGGCAAGTAATGGAAAATATTACCGAAAACTATGAACTTCAGAGTGAGGTTACAAGTGTTTAATCCAGCTGTGTGTAAATTAGAGCGCATTCGTCAATCGTGGCACCGCGAACACTTTGAGAGTCATTTTTGTTATACAGTACTGTCCATCAGCGAGAACCAGAATTGATGTCGACAGACCTCAACCAATCTTGTATTGGCGTTCTGATGACAGAGATAGTCAAAATAACAGTGCGAATACAAACTAGGTAGATTTGAACTTCTCAGCCAGCAAGTACTTCTCCAGTCTTGTAGATGGTCAAGTTAGCCAGTCTTATCCTATGAAGGATATTCAAGTGGTTGAAAAATTAAGACATAGAACTACAATACTAAATTCAACGATTCGACCGCTTTCCTTCTCGCAAAATGGGTTATTTCGCCGTGCGCTTCGAACATACCAGTGTGCATGTCGGTCTGAGTAGTAAATTTTTACGTTAGATGCTGCAACATCAGATAAGTGGTCTGAAACGTCGAATCTCTTCTCTCACGGTGAATGCTGGTCCATTCTGGAACATCCTAACTGAATCTGTCATCATTGTATTATCAGTGGACAATTTGAGCCATAACTTTATGGACACATTCAGGTAGCTATTACTAGTCACCAAAGAACACGCTTTCCTTGATAAGTTTGAATTGGTGTACCATCTTTAGTATTTGTGATAGAAAGCCACCATAAGTTCAGATGTTCTTAGTTTTAGCCTGATCACCAAAATTCGAATATCCATATCTATTTTTCACATTCTAACTTCACCTGGCTTTATAAGATATCCGCACCAAATCTAGTACGAACGAAGTCAAACACTTTAGGCGTCGTGTTCAATATGTTTGTGGTAAATTGAGAACAGCCCAACGTTACGAACAAGCTGTAATACTAAACGTTCCAACTGACTCTGGTGACTTTCATCAGGTGAGTCGTAATCGAAATAGATTGAAATCTTGAGTATCACAACTTGCTCTTAACGTTGTGTTATTCTCAATCAGTTTATTAATTCACTTGGCTTTATTGTGTTTCCTACCACTGAAATCTCTTCAATTCCTAAAGGAGATCGTTTTAACATGCACACTTTCATCTACAGCTGTCTAATACAGAGTCGCCTACATACAGATATGGTCAACTTCCTTTTGTTCAACTGCTTCCAGAGGCTATTCAAGACAGCAATGTTTCCAGTCAATAGATAACTAAACAAAATCAATCCATCAATGGCATTTTCAGGTTTATTTTTCCTGTAGTTAGCTTGTTTGTTATCCGTTGTTTATGATCGGCTTGGACAGTGCCTGCTATTACCCCTTAGTAATGAAACAACTGATGTGATCTCATGGAGGGCGTTGACTCCGAAGCTCGATGATGAGATCTTTCAGGTAGTTGCATATTAATATCGTGTGACATTCTCAAGTACTGTATGCCAATACTTATTTCTATACTGCACACGCAACAATGATAAAGGAGCTGCACGTTACCCCCTTAAAACTTCAAGACTAGACGTCCGAGTCGAGAAGAGCATACAATCGTACTCGATTCGAAGTGATTCCCGAATGAACATTACCACAAGAACGTGTTTATCAGTCTGCTTTTTTTGGTCCGGTGAGCGCCACATGTCTGACTTTAATTTACTCAGCAGTCAGTCGGATTTTGGATGTGTAGTTTTGCTGGTACACAGAACAATACCTGTCAATACTTGATATCTGTCATTTTTCACACTGATGACACAATACGTCAACATTTGTTAACAAGTAAAAAGATTTCAGGCAAAGGGACTAGCTATGGAATCTTCAAAATATCCACGATTACCTAATACATACGTAGAAAATTTAAGAAGGTCTGGTTAAGACAAACCGATGACCTGGCCAAAACCTAATGGAGATAGGTAGGCGATTCACCTGCTATTGTAAAACAAGGTGAGATAAGGGTTTAGGATCGAAAAGAAGTGTTTAAACTTTGAGCGCATCAGAACTGTGAAGGTCAGTTGTGCCCTAGTTAGGAGCAACTGTTCCGACTTCATTGGTACATAATGAACGGTCTCAGATTTTTCAAGCCGATTTGTGTTGATGGCAGCATGGGTTTATACTATCAGTGAATCAGGACTGTGAGTCCTTCTTCTGTGTCTCCCAGAATCAACTAACTGGATGAAGAACCCATCTGACTAGTCGTAACAATTGCGTTCCTGTCCTGCTTTTCACACTCCTCCGATTTACTTTACACGGTTTTTGGCTTCTGCCACTGTGCACTTAACCCAAGACGGTTTATCCTCAGTTGTATTCCATTTTAACATCCAAAAATTTGTAATTCGTCCCCCAGACCTTAACAGACTTATACATCATAATTATAACGTTGTCACTAATCAGGATTTCCCACTTCTAACACGGAATTTTGAAAATATGAATACATAACTAGCCATAGTTTTATTGAAAAATAAACTAACTGGTTCCCTAGTTGCTTATGTGATTGATACCAGCAAACCAATCTTTGTAATGAGAAATCTCCGGTAAAGTTGTCACACAGGAGTAAATGCGCTTAACGTTGAGCCGTGCATGCCAGCTGAGATCTGCTCACTCAGACTAGCTGCAATAGACTGATCGATTCTTAAATAAGGCTTTCGTCCGATGAGCCTTCTACTATTATTTAATCAACTGCACAGCTAATTTCTCCGTTGGCACTAAATTCAATCAGCTAATTCAACGACAAAGATTTATTTAACGAGGACTCCGTTTGAAGTCAAACACTTAATTAATCTGGGTTCAACTGAATATAAGACTTGTAAAAATGAAACAGGATATTAGGTTAAGGTTTTCACTAACAGTATGTGTTTACTGATCAACATTCGCCAAAACGGGACTACCGGTTTCATTTCTGTTGTCACTCATTGGTTGTGCGTATCCAGTGAACCTCAGCTGCGCATCTCACTCTATAGATACAACAGACATTGAAATTTACGGTTAGTGAATCACTAGTGAATTAGTTCTCCAATTTATCTCACACTTGCTGGGGTTGGAGGCCAGTAGAAATTACAAAAATTATACAGAACCTAGGTCTAACTCAAGATCCTAGACGTCAATAAAACTTTTACAAGTTAAAGTTAAATTACTGTAACATACCGATTTTCCCCACATTTCATCTAAGTCGGCTGAACACCTACACTACTTTAAGAACTTTGTCAGATCTGAAATGAAGGACGCAACTATCTGGGAAGTGTGTTGTCAGCTACAATAAACATGAGTAACCAATTATGACACAGCAAGTTGGAACAGAATAATAGTACTTTTGGTCTGGTATTTGGCGTTACACTGTTCAAAGTGTTTGGATGAGACTTGCTTGTTTAAATGGATGTCAGCCATTAACCAGAGCTGGCAAAGCCGTCGGTTTGCATAAAGTAACAAAGCTTTATCGTACGAACCGTAAATATAATAGTGCATATTTACTGACGTGAACACTGCTCACTATTAACAGTTAACGTATGTCTAGATAATACGATTTGATTATGCCAAATAATACGAGATCAATGGCAAAGGTTACTAACCACAGTGATGAACCGGCTAATCTATACAGACGATATTTTTTCATAATTAACACGGGTCGGCATGAAGGTGCACGTTGTTCTCCTTCTCACTTATTCATACCAAGCACCTATTATCGCATAGTTTACCGACAGCGACCATCATGGACATTTTGACACTGCGAGATGTATACAGAATCACTGTCAACCGGTCTGGGACAGTAGGCTAGGGCATTTTGACCACCTTAATCAAAGCGCTTATTAGTAGCTTGTACATTCGAAACAACGATACTCAGTTCTTGTAACTTCCACAGTCACAACCACTTCAGTTCCACATAGATCCTTCACTCTGACCGTGTGGCCTATCGTTTAATCAACGTGTAATCCAACACTATTCAGTTGTGTGCAATCTTATGTTCGTTGGCAATATCCTAGATTTTAACTTCAGCTTTATAGCATGTTATATCGGAAATTCTACAGTCATATTCCATTGTAAAAATTACCGAAAACATATGTTCGTCAGCTCGTTATTTTTGTTCCGATGGGAATATTCTAACAATGCCCGGTCTTCTTACCTCTGGTAAAGAAAATTTTATCAACTCATGTTTGCTTGCTGTTGTCTTACTGTGCGCTGTGTTCATTCGGCCGACGTGCTCCAAATGATGTCCCGTGGACTTGCTGTCAAATGATCAAGTAGACAGCGAACACTGAGAGACGAATTCAACTATTTTCGATTCAAAGCAACACATCATTCCACCTGGAAAGTATAAGAACTTAATATATCTGTGATAAGCCAGTTAGGTCAAACCATTGGTGATGCGATCAGTGAACAGCAGCCCACTCCTTTCAGTTAGCCAGCTCGAAATCCATTGAAGCGCTGAACAGTCGTCATGGTGTATAGCTGAAATCCGAGTCATCAATCTTTCTTCTACATTTCCATGAGTTTTTAAATGTGGCCTTGGTTGTAGCACGACAGAAATAAGGCCTGCCTAGCCATATCTACAAACGTACTGTATAATGTCAGGTGTCATAACTATATCCAGGTTATCGATAGCGACAAGCTGAGTACATGCAAAAGCAGGACCAGTAAAAAGTACAGTTAGTCAGATAGAAGCATTAAGGGGTTATTTGTTTGGGGTGGAGGACGGAATACTTCCGCTGTTCGCTTGTTGAAGGGGCCAGTTCATCCAGTCAATTTGCTTCCATTGTCTTATTCAAAGTAAACAGAGGTAAACTTGCACAAATTTCAATGCATGCTCTAACGCATAAATTCTCCCAAATCGTTTTTTCAATACCCCTTGATCTTCAGTTTTCTAATTGTTGCGAATGTAACCAGACGATTGGGGTGATTCTCGCTCGTCCCTGCAATCATATGCTGTGGTGCAAAGCCTGTTTGAAGTCCAAAGTTTGTCAGCTGGAAGCTGTTGCTGATAATTTGAACCCGTTAAGTGGATTCAACCTGACGACACAAGAAAGCAGCGAGACTAATCTGTACTCACCCGCCTCCTCAATGATTCACGAGGGCAATCATGGTGAAACTGACCACCAGTTTGTAACAGCTGGCACAGAAGCTGTGAACGAATGGCGAGAAGTCCCACTGAGTCGTCTACTTGCAATGGTGAGCACCCTAAGCAGATTACTTGAAGACCTCCTGTCCGGTGGACTATGCATTGATGGATGTCCAGTATGTGGTGCACGCGTAGAGACATTATGGCCGATCATTGTATCTTGTGCAGGGGTGGAACATAGAGCTGATACGACAACAGAACAGAGTTCAACAACAATGCAGAGCCCCCTTTCTAGCGGTATCCACGCAGGGGCTAACAGGGAAATAAAAACAACTATTGCATTGTCAGCTACAGCGTCAACCACATCAACAAACATTTTCAACACTGGACAATCAACAGCTAATTTTGTACCAAACCAGCTAAGTCCCCGTAAGTAACAGATTTCTTTTATCATGTCTATTTGTCAGTTAACAAACAATTTGGTTGGGATGTTAGTGACTGTCAAGGTCACTGCAGAGACATTTAAATGTTTTCATTAAAGATATGCAACTACCATTCTAATTTTTATTATATCTGTTTTTTTTAGAATGGCCCTCCAACACGTTAACTAAAATCAGCTTGTTCGTGTCATAATTTCCGTAAATAAAATTGTCGTGTTACTTTACTCGTGAAATAGGCCTGTCAGAATCAACATTCTGATGACTTAACACGTCGCATATCTTACAACTCGTGGTTAAATCTCCCGCTTTCGTGGGTTTCTGTTGATAACAAAAGATTTGTGGATTTTCGAATAGTTTGGATTTACGAGTGCTTAAGTTTACTACGTATGAAACAGTTCGAAATATTTGGCGGTCGAAATTGTTTGTGTTTTCGAGTATAGTCGTGGGGTTTCGGCGTGCATCGAACCGGTTGCCATACCAACAGCTGTTTCTCTGAACGATGACAACTGTCCGACTGGAAGAGTTTCCTAACTAACAGTGTGACGAGGATAGAGACGGGACAGCAGGAATGATGAGACAAACAAGGTTAAACACAACAGGTTAGGCAACACAGTAAGCAGAGATGTTTATCACCTTGACACAATAGGAGTGAATCACTCAGGTTAACCGGTCCAAGTTTCGGAAAGTTGGGGAACTGTTGGATTGAAATAACTTTAATCAGAGTTGCGGACAAAACTGTCACACCATAGCACTTTTCAAGTTAACGGTTTCCCGTCTTCTGTGCATCAGTCGATATAAACTGTTCACAGTTAGGCTAAATTTGTAAGAGAAATATATCAAGTGAAGTATTGATTCCGCTGTCTGCCGCATACTACTTACACCCAAACAGTAGCACGCTCTTTGATTAGAATTTACAGTGAAAGGTTTCTTACATCGGACCAAGGCATAATTCGAACAGGAATGACTAAGCACTCCATTCTAAAAATTGCTGGATACTGTCAAATGAAACGGGTGAATCTTTACAGGTTAATGATAGAATAATGGAGAATACGATGAAGTTATCTGCGTGATGAGAAAATAGTTAACTTACGTCTATTGCAAATGAGGATGCAAATTCAAAGCAGTTGAATAATGGTACACGTCATGAAATCATTCGGCATGGAAGTGAATTGCAAGTGGTCACTTACAGTTTCCACTTGACGTTGACCTGCAGTAAAATATGCGCTTATACCAATAATTAATCACTATTCTGGACAAAGTCAACCGGTTGTGCCAGATTGCAAAATCAGCGACTCAGGACAGATACACAAACACGATTTATCTTATCAGTGATGAGCCATTCAGAGATCCTGTTGAGATTATTTCAGACAAAGAAAAAGATCTATGCATTTTCTACCATCTGGCCCTGACGTCTTGCTAATCCCTTGAACTTTATTTGGTGTATAGATCAGCAGAAGTGGTTGAGTGTCCACATATGATAATTTGGTCGTGCGTAGCGTGAGGTCAGTGGCGTAGTGGTAAACACGGTTGCCTGATGAACAGCGTAGCCGGAGTTCTAGTTCCGGCATTGGCTAGGATATGTACTACTGACGATTTATAATAAGAGTGAAACTCGAGTTTAGTTCTTCTTTTCGAAAGGGGCCTACTAGAAAGTCTATGAGAATGCGACAGCTGCGATCAATTGTGGGTGATTTTCAATCTATATGAAGATCAGTTCTTATTAGGACACAGCTCGTCATCCTCTTTTGTCGACGGCCGAATTTGTTATGAACGATCACTTGACATAAAAGCACGTTAAGTCGCCTAGCAGAAAGTCTTCATTAAGTGCACTTGAAGTCTGTTGAGTTTCCGCCTCTGACAACAGACAGAGTTCCATGTAGCAACATCAAACTCTTTAAAGTATTTCGAAACAGTCACGGAATTTCATTTCGAGTGTCTATACAACCAAAAGCCCCACTTGAGTCCATTATCTGAGGTCAGTCTTGAGCATCTCAAAGTTGAGTTGATCAGAAGGTCTTATATATAGAGCTGGTGTGTTGTGTCTCGTTAAATTTCGATTGCTTAGAAGCATTAGGATATCACGAGAATTATGCTTATATGTGATGACATCCTATTCACTCGACCAGACAAAAGTGTCTGGATAGTGATTTTCAAAAAAGCTGATTATACTGACAAGATGTTATCGATATTTTCGGATATCAGTGGATTCATAAAAAACAGTGAATAAGAAAGGCAAAACTGAGCCTGACAAAAACCTAATCGCTAACTTTATAAGTTACTAATACAACAGGGTCCTATCACACAAACTGGGTTTGACCAGTTCAATCCACTTCACTAAAGCAGAGGAATCGGACAATACGTTTCATTTTTTTCGACTACAGATTGGCCAACCATTCAGACGGTAGTCTGGGTAGGTGGGTGTGTTGTAAACCAAAATGAGCAAGTTAATGCTTCAACTTGAATATTTCATTCCTATTAAACATCTCCATCTTGATGAAAACTGGCGCGACAAATGCATGTTTAAATGAAGCAGACTGCAAGCATTGAAAGCGGTTCAAAACTTATTGAGAGAAGATGGTTATCCGGAGCAATTCGTCATTTCAAACATGGTGGCCAAATTTTTACATGAAGCGTTGTCCACAAATGAGAAGAAAGCGGTTTTTATGAGACTTCCGTTTAAAGGTGATAGTTAATTGAAATTGTATAGACTGGTCGTTATGACGTACACTTTTAGTGACAACCTGAAGATGTCGGTTTACAACAAAACCAATGTTAAGATTCAGCCTGAAATACAAACTACTGGTCCAACGTCAGTGTTCGTGTAATCGATTTCATGCTGTTGTTGTACTGCAAAATATGTTGATTGTATGACTAGGAGCTTATCAAAAGGAATCAAAGAGCATCCTCCAGCCTGGATCCCAACCGGTTGCCGTAGATCAATCACTGAGGTCGTTTTCACACATTTTGCCTATCTGAACAGTCGCCATTTCCCAACAGTCTGTTAGAGCATTTTGGGGACCGTCGAAACGATCCCACTCATGTTGAGCTATCATAACCTGTATTTTCACAAGAAATTTGCTTACACCCCAAGAATCCCATGTTCACAGGTCAAACGTAACCACTTCAACCACAAACAGGCATTCAATCCAGATCGCCTGACACAGTATCCAGTCACTGTCTGATCTAGGCATAATTGAATATGTGGAAATTAACAATTGCTATACATGACACTCGTTAACAGTCACCTTCTGAATTTTGCTATATGTAAATACGTCTGTTGTACCTGTTTTCCGGATTCACTTAACGACTATGTTGCATTAATCCAAAAATATCTTTCAAATTAGTTTTCCCCATCTACCGTTTGACAAGTATCATTAGTTGTGCTGGCGACGAGCGAATCACATGTGGACGAATTATTCATTCCACATATGAACATCAAACAAACATTTGATCCGTTGTACAATTGAGGCTTTGTTACCTGTTTTGGTTTTAAGGCCATGACCTAAACAAATATGACAAATTGCATTGCGTAACACTTTTTGATTGCTGATTCTCCAAGTCGAGTTGAATGAAACTGTTCCCAGCAGGTGCTTAACAAACACTCTTAGCTATTTTCGGTTTTCGCAGGAGATAACAAAATGTGGTCTATATGACTTAAATTTTTTGTTTTGTTTGTTTGTTAATAACTTCACCATGAAAATTCACGTGAGGTTGCTCAGTTTTGTCCGCGTGCAGTGGGTTTACAGTATATGCACATAATGAGCTGATCCACAGAGAAACACCGCTTAGTACATCATTACCTATTCTTGGTTCCAAAGTATCCAGTACATCAATTTATACTACCTAAGCCACATATCCTTCAGTGTAAAGCTACATCTTGAACTTGTATTTATAGTTAGTAGTATAATACACCACTCTAAAAACCTCTGATGTCCTCACCTGCTATCTGAGCCATGCATAAGTCTTATCTGTTTTAAGTACTTTGTCTGTGGGCTCTATTAGACTCAAATTAGATCCATTTGTAAATCATGATAATCTAATGTATCCCAAAACAGATATATAAAGAGGTACACAACTTGAAGGTGAGCAGGTAACAGTAAACTTGGTCTGTATTACCGAATGCTTTATCAAAGTTTCATACAACTGATGAACTGTTTTTCCATTTTTCCAGAGACGTCTAATTTGTCAATTGGAAGACGGAATCTGGAACTGAACAGCTCTACTACACGCCAAGTATGTCTTTTAACAAACACACCGGTGATATTCGTCTATATGTGATTGAATATTCATATTCCGATCGATATAGGCGTCAAAATGAAATAACATCATTCACTGTCATTGCAATCGATACCATTTAAAGCATATTCGAAAACATTGGAAGCATATTACTCTTAGCCTGGACATGAAAATTTGAGGAAGTCAGGCAGCAAAATGCGCTATGAGGATTCAAGATAAATAATCTGCAACATGGTTTTGATCAAAGCTTAATCTACTTCAAATTTTTCAGAGTATACTAAACTACAGAAAACCAGCTCCGTGAATAAAGAAGAACACAACGAGTAAAGCTTCTGGGCATGTCGGGAAACCCGTTGTGCGGAATGCACTGCTTTTTAAAAAGGTCCTTTCCTGTTCATATATTATTTCCTTTTACAAACGTGCGTAGAAGCATTCGTGCATAATGACAGAGAAAAACTATAGAGATAGAATGTGCACATTTCCGCGAAGCCAAGCATTTACTGTCCACTGGAATTTGACTACCAGCACTATTCTTGAACCCTCAAGTTTGTTAAAATGATGAAATAATAGTTGACTTACACTTGTTCACACACACACACACAGTGCTGTTATCGTAACAGACAATTTTGACGGGACTGTATTCGTTACGAACAATTAGGTGAAAACTGAAGGCTAGTCAAAGTTCTGTCGGTGGCCTTGTGATTATACCACTGTCGATGAATTGTTTAACGAGAGCCAGTTGTGAATTCCATATGCGTTATGAAGTAGATAAACGAAAATCTATTTATCGGAGACGACTGTGTGTTGACTTTGAGCCGACGTTTGTAACATACACTGTACACGTAACGATTATAGACTAAACAGAAAGGAGTGACCTAACTAAAATTGTCTGAAAGAATCGCAAATTCACAGTATCATAGGACCGAACGAATTAGTTGGTACCTACAGATGATACGTAAAATTTATATGTAAGCGGTAATAGAAGAAGCTGTCAGTCGTATTAGCTATATTTGTTCAATTTAATTTGTTAGGTTTTGGTAGTTTTCTGTTTCATGATGTACAACTAAATTGTCCCAGAGGGCTTTTCTAATGTTCCTTCATCACGTGAACATGCTACAAACTAAACAGGCCGCATTGAAACAGTGGAACGGAGTGTGAAAGGTGAAATGTTTCACTTGGGTCCCAATCTTATGTGAGAACAGCACTGTCAAACTTTCTTACCCAGTCAGGTCGACAAACACTGTTTGTATGTCGTTGTGAATCACCGGGAATGGTTACGTTCTCTCCGGTTCAAATCTCTCAGTTCTGATTTCCCCACGGTATGCTGGATGCCGTGTTCCACTTCGCATTAAGACCCCATTGCGAGGATATCTTTTCCCCTCTCAACCGGTCTGCACCAACGCAATTCGCTTGAAACACAGCGTTAAAAACGTGACGGAATACTAGAGAAACTTACTAGTAGTGAGACCTGAGAAGGAGATATGAGGATAAGCGAAGGTAGTGATCGGGTAAAGCTTCAGACGTATATGTAGAAAAAGTGACCTGCTGTTGATCGCACCTCTTTAGCAGAGCTGTTTTAAACCCTCACTGGGTTACCAACACCTGTGTCAAGTGCTCCACCGCCCGTCATACTCTTTCATGAATGAAAAGGAAGGCATATCAGAAACTATTCTGATTCTTTCCGCTCTTCTCCGTCACAAACGTAAGACGTAAAGCATAAACGACGTTTGGAGTACTAACAACAAATGAATGTAACAAAATTGTGCTGCACATTAAAAGTGAGAATACTGTCACTCCCCAAGTAGACATGTCTGTAAATTCAACGGTTAATAGTTTCTAAAATATTGATGAACAATTGGGAAGCGGAGTTAGATCAATGCACGACGAGGTTGTCGGCCTAGAGAATACTGTCATGTTTTCACAGGTCGTTCACTAAATTTCCTCCACCGATACGACGTTATAGATGATAAAAATTTGACAGTTAGACGACAGAATCACCTTCTTCCTGTCTGTTCATATTACCGGTTGCTTACTTAGAAGTTGGTGTTTTGGAATCGATCCAATTAAGCCAATCACTTCAAGTCGGTATCTTTTATTCCTGGTTTGGTTACTTGTATTGCTTGTATCCGGCTAGCAAATTTGCTGTATATTAATTATCAACATTTTCATTAATCAACAAAACAAGATAGAAATAAACTGTCCGCACAAGAGCAAAACATCACCAGTAATTGTGTTTTATAGGCCCGGAAATACTTGTTCGGTATCTAAACAAGGAAGTGCATGGAGGTACTAATAACATGACAAAAGATGACCGAAATAGTGAACATAAATTTTTGTGTGCATTGAAACCAGATGTGATCAGACAGGTTATCGAACAGTTAGCTGAAGAAAGAGACAATTTCATGGATTTTTTGACCAAATAACGGTAAGGAAACATGCCATTGTTGGTAGGGTATCCTCTGACATCATAACATATGGTATTACTGCCGGGGTTTTAAATGTAACCCTTTCTGTACTCATATGTTGTAGTGCGCAGCAGCCTACAAGGATTCGAAACGTTCAGCTCTTCTGATTCCATATATCAACATAAAAAAAAAGAACAACTTGATGAGATTTCATCACTCCGTAGTTAAATGTGACTCATTCTAACAAAATAATGATCGATTCTACGGTACAGAGATAGTTCCTGTCACCATGCGACTGACGAGACTAAACGAAATGGTAACATCCAACGAACCTTTCCGTTTTCTAATGAACATAAGAGATGTTAATCCATGGCATCTGGACAATTTGCCTAACTGTTCACAATGTGGCTTTAATTGTTTCATCAGTCTCCGAAGTGATTGTTGACCCATGTGATCATGTCTGCTTCCTGTTAGCAAATTCAGTGTATTCTATATTCAAGGAATTTCAGCTGTCCTCCACAAGTTAACCAGACAGTTATGAATGTTCTGGGTGATGGGTTTAATTTTGATCCAGTGGAATTGATTGAATTTTGGTGGATGCTTCTGAGACGAGTCCTTGTTCACGCCTTGAGTTGTTCACCTCTTTTTAGACTTCAGTTGATCTTAGTTGATTGATCATGGAACACTCCGAATCAATTTAAAGACAACGGTCATTCTCACATCAGTCAGTTTCATTCAAATTTAGTTTTACAACAACTCATTAACTATATGCATCCCCGAAAATGACCAAACAGCAAGTTCTCTTTAACACTTAAGAATTATACCATGCTCTGAAGTTGGTATGCGGTGTTCACAATTACAAATGTTTTCAGTTTTGATCTCAGTTTTAGTTTTTATCACTCAAAGTATCCATCGTTCAATGATTTTTTGACCGTTAGCTGTCGTTTAACTGCATCTTGTCTAGGAAGAGAGTTCCGATTAAAAATTGTGCGGTCGACCAAATCTCACCTAATTTGTCCCAGCCAGTAAACAAGATTTTCCACATCCATTTGAGTAAATCTTTTGGACCAGTTTTTCCAGGTTTCTGCTGTTTTGGTGATAAACTGACCATGATTAATTAGATTATCTGTAGTGAACGACTCTGCAAAAGAATACCCAAATCTTTTTTAATCAGCAAACACTTCTGACTAGCTCCTCTTTGATGTCCGGTTAAAAGCTTTTTATTCAAAATAGTTCACACCAGTTTGTTGAATTAGCGAGTGTCATACTGTATGTTTGTAACAATTAAAAAGAGATTATTGATTGTGAATAGTGTTCATAGTTTGACCATTGCACCATGTTTTACATTTAAATAACTTCTGTGATACCTTTCTGTGTTTTTGCAAACAAACAGGTTGTTATCTTTCCCACCTAGTCTGAACGTGGCGATTCTTCGTGCGACATACGATGATTGTGCGCTAGGCTTATCATGAGACATTAATTGATTGCAAAAAAAGCTTTTACCAATATTTCACAGCTCAGATTTAACGTGGATATTATGAGAATCTGAACAAAGAGTTTAATTATACAATTCATTGCTGATATTTCTTGTAGAAGAGTATCATGTTTGTACTTCTCATCTTGACTGAAATGGATATTATTCAGCGAGGAATTTAACCGGGCTGAATGAAATGGTAATTTGTTTTTCGTAATGTATGTCTACTTGCTATCTTGATGAACTGGACAAAGGGAACTCTATGTTTCAAATATGTTTCTCAGTCTATTTTAATGGGTTTATTTCGTGCATTCTTTGCGATAAGCACTGCTTTCAATGTGAAACTATCCTGGTGAGTTGAAGGAGAAACTTTGAGATCCTTATGATATTTTTTTTACCAAGTGATATAGGAATTCATTATCTCAGCAAAGAGCACAGATGAAATTCTGCAAACGTTTCCTAAACTTGGTAAATCCGAATGATTAAACCTTTAAGAAACATCACTACAACACTCCCTATGTTGGCAGATTAATAGTCAGTTAATAGAGGTGTCTCATAATTCGTACAATCTCTACTGCAGCCAATCACGCCCAACAACCGATTGACGGGACGATCGGAAACCGTGTCTATCCGACAGAGACAAACCAAAGTGCAGCTGTGTGACAGAGAGCTGAGCAAACTGAAGCACGAACTTCAGGTGATGCGCGAACAGGTGAGTGTTTGGTTCTGTTTTTAAATTGTCTATTCCCACGTTATTGAAAAGGTATATTCCACTCCTGTTCTGGGCCATCCAATCTACTAGACGAACTTGTAAACGGTTCAGTTAATTGGCCGTTTGCAATGATTCTGGTTAAATAAAGCGATATTTTTGGCAATTTTTCCGTACTGACCCACTAAAACAGCTAGAGACTTTGTCGTGGTTTCGAAACATCACACTTCTAATTCGAATATTCAAGTAAAATTGTACCAGTTTAGGTCTTCTTCTACTCAACCAACAGTAAAAATTAGGCTAGCATGATAGTTTTCCTTGCTTCTTAAGTGAATGCAAAACAGGAACCGGAAAGCTCTTCAAATGAAGGCAAGTTAGTGTTTTGCATAACATAATGACATTGTGTCAGATTATTTTGATAGAACTGATTTTGAAAATCAGGAGGACATTGCATGTGGAGGTGACGTTAGTTGTCTAACCTAGTAATTTTAGACGTCGTGTGTTAAAACCGCATCTTCTGTGTGATTTGGAAGTTGCCTACTCAGTTTCTGTCTATGATATTTAGTGTTTTAAACATAGGTAGACAGCAAGTAAGTATGAAAACAAAGAATATGCAGTCGCTTGGCCCCAAAAACAAATACACAGTCAGTGGTGGTCACTTTATGTACTCTGTCAACTTGGCGTTTACCATGTTAAGCTTTATTCATATGGATCATTAATTATGTGAGGAAACCCCCGAATTGTCGGACAACTACATGACCACCCAGAGCGCTCCGGCAAGCAATCATTGAGTGTAGACACACTGGCACAGGACCTTGTGTCTATTCATGTCCAGTGAAGGGAAAACCGTCCGAATTGAAGTCTTGCTGCAATCAATCCCCTGCCGGTACAATAGACAATGGACAACCTTCTAGTTAGTCTTGCTTTACCCGGTTCTCTGCGAATTCCCCTTTCACAGAAAGTCTGCTTAAGTCACACTACTAGTGGATTGAATTCAAGGTTGATGGCGCACTGATGTATTTACAAAGAACGTTGGTCAGTACACCCTTCCCTGAAGTTATCCTCTGTTCGGCGTAGTCAAAACTTAACAGAACCGTTCTGGTAAGCTTTTATTGGTACATATAAATGTCTTATCGTCTAATCAAAAACTAGTCAACGTGACTGGAGTTCGGATGACCGAAGATCCTCGTGTAAACGTTTCCTCATACCTGCGTGTTTGTCAGGACAAGTAAGTCGAGTGAACTGGAGGTCCATGTAAACCATCGAACGCATTTTGTACGCGGTCATTCGATCTTTCATCGCTTTCTATCCCAGCCGTCTTTTTGCTTTATGTCCATTTGTTGACCGACTTGCTCAGACAACAGAAATCTATCTGTCAACAAATGGTACCAGTATAAATAAGTCATGTACATTAGCCAGTGTGCACTTACACGAGCAATGCACTAAAATGCATTCGACCATTTACCCAAATAGAAAACTTCTTCCTAGTTGCCTGACAAGATTGTACTTGCGGTTGGATGCCAGCAGCTCGTTCATAATGGAATTCGAGTACCAATGCGTAGAGCGGTTAAAGAAAACCGCTAGAATAGACAACGTAATTAAAATTGCTCGCAAAAATATATCAGACGGAAAAAGAAGAACGCCCAAAACATTTACAGCCAACTCTTCAGAAACTGACTGATTGCTTTCACGTAACACTCGAGGTAAAATGCCGCTGATCTGATCTTACGAGTGACCGAAACGTTAACGTGCAAATATCTCGGACAGGGAAATTTGAGGTTTCGCGCAAGTTGTGATTCCAGAAGAGAACACAAGGGACTTTGCCTTTGTAAGATGCATTTCTTAGAAAACAAGAATATTCTTTCCTCGCTATCTTTGAGAGACTGATCTTCTTGTTACCGTAGGGTGGGTAAATCGTTGATAAACCAGCTATAAGCCTACCTGTAAGAAATCTCAGTGTGACAACCAGGCTGATACAACACCTCTTCTGTTTCAGTCTTATGGAACAGAAAACATTCACAATGCGAATTAAGCCATACCGCATTACTGTGCAGCATCAGATTATTCACTTGTTCTCGGGGAAATGTGCTGAACAAAAGCAACTTGTTAACTAAACATCTCACTTTATTACGTACGGATAGTAACAGCATCAACAAACGGAAAAAGGATCTGGTTTTCAAATCGAGCCTATACCAGTCTGTCAGAAGTGTCGGTATTAGATCATTCACTGCCCGGCATTATCTAACGTGTCTATTTAAATGACCATGTTCATTTTGCAACAACTGGTTGGAGAAGTGAAACTAAAACTTTGGCGAATACAATGCGTCACATTTCCCCCTTGGTGATCAGCTTGCCTGCTCATTCGCAAACCAAGAGGTCGGTTCATGGAATGTGATTTTTTCCCACCCACTATAACGCCTGCTATTGAAGTTGTGATTCAAGGTGTCATGTAATTTGAAAGAGTTCCACAGACAACAAATCCTGAAACGATTGCTAGCTTGCCTGGTCTACAACACCATTAATTGGGGGTTATCGCTAAACGATTTTCTACACCAAATTACTTCACTGTATGCAGTCGGAATGATTGACATGGTGTGGAACGATCTCACAACTGTGAAGCCATACAGTCGATCTAGTTGATGTCCTCACAATTTCATTACGTCACTCCAGTTCAAGATTTTTCGGTTTGCTGGGGAGTTCACGATCACTCGCCTTAAGCCGACGTTGTGTGTACAAACACATTTGCTCGTAAACCTGATCGTTCTGCCAACTCAGTGGATTATGTACAAACCAATGAATGGTTATCTACCACCGAGCTTATTTGCTATAAACTGCCAGTTAATGTCATTTTATATATGGCACACATAAGTCAATACTGAACGTCTGCAACTACTAGTTTTCCTGTTCCAACTGTTTTATTCAAAATGTTTAAGGGTTAGAAAGTGTTTTTATGAAGTTAGAACATACTTCAAACAGTCCGAAATTGTTTCATTGTCATGAGCTGGGAAAGCAGCAGTGACACAAATGTTCTGAATGTGGTGAAGTGTAAGCGAATTCGATCTAGCCTTACCAGCAATTCTAAATCTTCAGAAGGATGCATTCTTGGAAAGTAATCGTGCACCCTTGAAATAATACACGGAACTAATTGCTATTTGACGCAATATGAGCAGTTCGATTTGTGCGGCAACTTGAGAGATATTAGTGTTACAAATACGGGTAGAATGATACTCAAGCTATGACTGCGAAGATATTACTTGACATTCCCAGTAAACTTCTCAAGAAAAATATACAGCATTGTTTTGCAAAGGAGCAATAGATAGTTGCCAGTAATAACATTATGCCAACATGACGTATCAATTTGTTTTCCTTGACCTACCAATGTTGTTAAAATGTTCAAACTTGTTTTTTGGAGTAACACAGTCACTTTAGACAACCTTCATTTGATACATGTGCAGGTTTCGAAGCTCGACGTGTGCGCTTTAACACCTTGCTTGTAAGTCAAAAATAAACAGAACAGTTGCAACCGATCAGCGGTTGTAATCATTTCCGAGTTGACTCAGTTGATTGTAGCGTTTTTCGTAATTACGTCAATTATAAACTAATTCAAGTGGACTATGATAATTTTTTGCAAGTTTGAACTTGTTCATTCAGAAGGATTGTGAACATTCCTTATGGAATATATCGGGTGTTTCTCGACAGAAATGTATGTTGCAATCGGGAAACACTCAATTTAAACTTTTTAAGCAATATGTCTGATAACCGTACTTGGTGGTCTAGAAATCTTCAGAATACTGCTCTAGTTGGTTTATATGCTTATCACTACTGTACATATTGCATTCGTCGCTCCACTTGGAGATAAAATGCTAAACCCGTTAAACCGTTTAAAAAGTACGATTGATCTCTACGAGATGTACTTTGTATTTTCATAGTTTTCGTTCAACACTTCCTTACTGTTCTGGGTGTGCCAAAACAAAACAGATATCCGTATTGTTGTTTTTGTATGCCCGATTAGTTAATCCATGTAGAAAACTTTTATCATGATTAAAATTGGAGCTCCAAAGCAACACTGTCTTAAAACAACTTTAAATCATTATAAATTATTGCAAAAAATCAACTCGATTTACAGGATTTCTTAATCAATAATTTCTTTGCATTCATGACTCACCAGAGGAATTAAGCAACGCAGAATTTTCGCCAGTACTCAAATATAAGCAGCAATAAATTGATTTCAGACGTAAAAACATGTCTGCCGCTTTGATTTTATTTTCGAAAATTCTCCCTCAGAATGTCCATGTACGCTAGAAGTTTGCAAGTGTTTCAATTATGTGGAAAAGTTGAAAATTAGCTGACAGATTTGATGTACACTAGTTGCAGTTTTGTTTTCACACAGATTCCAATAAACAGACTGTTCAAGGTCACCAATATGTAGACAACTTGGCGACGTTTGACCTGCTGATATTGTGCCCAATCGCCTCGAGAGGAGACACAGTTACTGTCTGTTAACTACAATCGATGACCCCTCGACTATGACTTCTCTGCAAGTTGAAATCACAGAAATCATTGACTTTTTGAGCGGTATTTGATTATTGCTGAGTATCAGGGTATATGGGATCTTCATACAGATTGAACATCACCCACAATTGATCATGACTCACAAGTGAAGGTGATTGAGAGTTCACATATGATAATTCGGTCGTGCCCAACGTGAGGTCAATGACGCAGTGGTAAACACGGTTGCCTCATGAACAGCGTACCCGGGGTTCTAGTCCCGGCAGTGGCGATGATATGCACTACTGACGAGCTCTAATGAGAGCGAAACTCGAGTCTAGTGCTTCTTTTTGAAAGGGGCTGACTGGAAAGTCTATGGGAATGAGACAGTTGCGATCAGTTGTAGGTGATGTTCAATCTATATTAAATAAACATGGCTTGGCAAAAATTTTGCAAGTAATAACAAGTCATTTCAGCGTGACTAGAACTCTCGAACCCTCAAAGTCACCACCTCCTAAGTTCATGAAGTATGACAAAAAGAATTTTAAAACCGTTCTTTCCATTCAAAAGTTTGAACAACACCGTTAGAACACGAAAACTGGTAGATGCAAGCATTTCGTATTGACTCATCAGTACCAAATTTACCATAACATGAAACGGTTTTTTATATCGAACAGTTAGGGGTGGGTGGAGTGGACAGTCGATTGATGGGTTAGGAAAGGTCACTAAGTCCAGGGCGGGGTCAATTTCACGGAGAAATGTTTCTGAACACACAGGGTAGACTTCAGTCGATTGATTGCAACAGCCTCAGCAAACCGTAAGAATCTTGAACTGGGATGACGTAATAAGATTTTGAATGCACAAGCCGGATCGATGACGTGACCAATGGTCAGGATGTCTTGCGGTTGCGGACACTGGTTGTTTGCATGTTTCAACAACATTGCCGTTCTTCGGTTACACTGAGTTCTGCACACATTCAGGCAATTGTTCCTTCACTCTGGAAAACAAACACCTCTCGGGTCTGCCTATGTAACTTTCTTTGCAGTTATATATAACTTGGTAGATACAATGTGTGGTTGATCTCCTTTGATTGAAATCACAGGGAGCGTTTTGGTTCAAGCTAGTATACAAAGTTTGGCTGCGTTGAATGTTCGTTCAATTGAATTTTGTATTCCATTTTAGTAGATCAATAAATGTGTCATTGTTCACCTCTTGACTTGTGTTCAACAGTCAACTATTTGGGATATTATATTCGGTTAAAAGTGCGTAAAAATGTGTGACCCATTCGGAACAAAACATGTTTGATATTTATGTCACTATTCATTAGTTCGTTGTTCCTTCACTATTAGACTAATTTTTAACAAAGTTCAAGAACTGATAAAGATCGTTTTACATGTTTCGCGTGAAAACAAAATGATTTCTATTTTCAGCCGTATAAAAAATGCCGTTGATCTATACAATGCAGATCGTAAGTATTGAGTTTAATAATCCGTTATTGCTTGCTGAAATTTAGTAGTGCCATGTAGATTATTTAAGTCTTCTAGACACTGCATCACATTCTATGTAAATAACTCTTAACCAGCTGGAATTATTAAGTGTGCTATAAAAGATATGTTGTCAATTTCAAGAAGACTGATATGATTGCAGAAAGGTGGAATTAGTAATCACTGAAGCAGGCTAAGCTGAAAAAACTGAACAGCTGAGCACCATTGCCGATAATTGTCCACCATGTTTAACAACGTTCTCAATCAAAGGTGTCTAAAAGACGTTAGACTGCTGTCAGAAACTACTGAACTCCATACTGCCACCAAAGTTTCTTCTCTAAATCAAGGTTTTATACTAGTCGCCAGACTGTCCATTTTATTTTGACTCAGCATAAAATGAACATACCATTATAGAATGTGGGCAGGGGGTTGACTTAGAGCAAATTGTTTTAGCCAACAGAACTTTCGAACCGGCACTATCATAACAGCATCTGTATAATCCTTTTGTCCCAAAGCCACAGCAAGGAACCACGTTGTCCACGTTGCCACTACTTCGAAAACATCAGTGGGTGAATTCAGACACCCAAGTTGGAGACTTGTTCGTTGTCACATAGATTGCACACATGGTAATAAGGTTTGGACACAAATATATCCGGCGATTTGCTTGAATCTAGTCACCTTCTAACTTGGCTACTGTCTCAGTTTCATTTAGACAGATTTTGAGGGGTTCAGTATTCCGAGAAAGGCGACCAAAGTTTTCAAGAAAGTCCGGTCTAGCCTGTACTATATTTGTGCATTGACCTTGATACTGAAGTTAAAATGTTATAAAATAATGACGCAGCTTAACGCACAGAAATTTCCGGAGTGTATGACTGTTGGAGGTCGAAGGTACACAGCGGCCAAAGCCTTTATCCATTGTGGTAGTTGAAAAGCATTCGGGTTTGGGAATGTTACAGGCATTAATGACAATGGTGACACAGTGAACAGTTTTTTATATGCGTACGTGATGTGTTTTTTTTAAATATTCTTGCTTCTCAAATCGTCTCTCACTCTCATGAGCAACGACGTTCTTAGGGGCATTATAAACTTTACCGAATGATCCAGACCTAGATATTTTAATATGCAAACTTCTTTGACTGTCTATCTATGCATATATAAACGTCTGTACACTCACTACTCTCTCGGTTTCACACTGGACACAGTGTGCGGGAATGAGACCACGACTCTCGCAAATACTCCCATTAAATCATAGGAGAGTATACGTGACGAACAACTGTTATCGATAACTCATCCGCAGATAATTATACAGATAAATGTATTATATCATATATATTATATTATATTACATATAATATATAGATTCAGAAAAATAAAAGCAGTGTGTAAATAAAACGGCAACCATTTCATCATAAGCCGCTCGTAGTGACACGTCTACGTATGTAGACCAATTTTAGTCTTAGTCGCTGCTTCAGGCTACTCCGAAAAAGGGATGCTGCCAACAGTGCAGACGTATGCTTACAAACAGGAAAGATTAGTCATATTGATCTTTCTAAAACGATCTATTTGGTTCCCTTCCCATCAAGTCATTCTGTCTGATAAATCTTTAGCATCCTTCTATCCGATTGTGAAGTCCCTTCCCTTTGAACAAACCGTCATGGTCCTTCCTCACCGTTTCATAGAACAACTAGACCACATAGAGCAGTAAACATGTTCTTTAATAATGCGTTGTAACAACTACAGTGGACAGATGATAAGAAATGTAGGTGAGGTTAGAATTAACGACGGTTAGTGACTGAATATATAGCTGTACAGAATGTAATAGCTTTTGAATCAATAGACGTTATACAGATATTGCTAAACGTTATACTCACGAAGAGCAAGCAATGACGGCAAAATTACGTACGTTATCTTAAGTATCCGAGTAAAAGCCGAATGTTCTCAAATAGGACTTTATCACAAAATCACTACCTGATACTGATTGTTTTTATCATATGAACACTGATTACTGAATAAATGTTAGCAAGCGGTTTCAGGAAACAATTATTTTCCTAACCACATTGACTGGAATAAATCACTGGAAGTTAATTTCTTTACAAACTAATCAATAGCTTTTTCTGTTCCGTTTTCGAACAAGACGGATTATCCTATCGGTGTTTTCATGACACTGAACATTCGAACCTGTAAACTGGGTTGCCTTATTGTCGAAAGTTATCGAAATATGTCTGAAATACGGAAAGGAGAGGAATCTACATAACATGTGGGCCTGTGATAAAAATGGACGTGTTCATTATTTTTCCGTTTTTTTTTTGACAAAACTCAAGACATATGTGTACTTGCGTTATTGAACGAAACCTAATCTTGACCATAAAATTTTGCTGACCAAGTCGCAAATGACCTTACTGATGACCACTATCCCACTGTATATTTTGATTCATCTCCATAGATTCGATGCCCGATCTGCTTGGATCGATCAAGAAATTTGGTGTTCATGTGTGGTCACGCTACATGTCAGTGGTGCGGGGATCAGGTAACTGCTTGCCCTATCTGTCGCCGGGCGGTTGAGAGTCGAATCATTCTCTATTGATAACCGAACAACTAACCAACGGAAACACAACATTTTGTTTTGTAGTCGTTCTATTCATGTGATCTCTTTAACTCACCAACACCCGTAAACTGTTACTTACTCCGTGACGTCAATGTGTCTCCCGTTCTGTCCGTGTTAATTGAACCGTTAAAATGTGCAATATTTGATGAGTATATCGAGAAACTGCGAAACATTTCATGTAACCCATCCCCTAATGGTAAATCGTTAAAATAATAGCTTCTCATGACATACCTAATCTGATCATGCTCTATTCTTCAACATAAATTGCCTGTTAAATAGAAAGTCTTCGTTGTTATTCCAGTTTCTATAAAATTCGACGATGTTTCACCATAAGTGCTCATTTCTCTTCAACCCGCATTTTAAAGAAATGGAACGGTCTGAATTTGCCTGAAACAATAATGAGGTAATCACTAACAAAAAACAATATGAATGTTAACGGCAAATACCCGAATGAAGCTGATTCTAAATGATTTTCTTTTACTGAAAAGTGACCACAAGTTTGTACGCAAAAGCTTACTTACATGTGACCGTAACTTTTGCATGCAACAAAACGTTCGATTGCATCTCGGGAGCAAAACATCCTGCGTGAGTTTAATGAATTCTGTAGGTTTACGATGTGTTTTATTCAACCGTTTAAGCACAATACATAAAAATCTATCTTCAATGTGCAAAACTGAATCTGACAGCAGCTGGATATTTTTAGATGTATTCATCACCAAGCGTAGGCATTACATGTAAAAGTGTTCTATCCATCGGAGTGTAAAATGTGGCAGATACTCCAATGGATAGAACGCTGTTACGTGTAATGCCTACGCTTGGTGATGAATACATCTAGTTCAGAACGCAACGGGTCTGTTTACCCGTCTTAAACGAAAAATATGTTCTTCCTCTTGTGATTCAGTGGGTGAGTGATTTCAACCACGAATTGAAATTCGTCTCGTCTAGTAGTACGTATGTGGTTGCATAGTTGCCTTTGTGTCAAACGACAAAAAGATCATTCCTCTATAACACAGAACGCAGTTGGTCTGCCCGTTCAATCTCGTACGTGGTATGCTAGTTCACCTACAGCGACGCTGACATAGACAGAACAGATCGATGACTATCTCATTAAGTCGCATAAAACTATCCGAAGTGGTTAAAAAGCTGATGCCTCAACGATCTCACTCCAGTGAGTCTCCGGCTCGGAACTCCTCGACATCGACTGTTAAACACTTTATGATAGCAGGTCACCAACTGATCCATTTGGCTTGCTTGAAATATCCTTACGCAGTCTGAACACAAAGTCATCGGCCTTCACTAGGATCATGTGGATCAGAGCACACCAATTGACTTCGTCTGCGTAATAGGCACTGAAACAATCCAAAGGTTATTCTGGTATCGATTAGTGGTCCTTTTCGAAACCATTTTGATTCCAACTTCTAACCCGTCATTATGTGCACAAACGTGGTTGCGGCAATCCATTGGGTTTTCAAAGTCCTGTTTTCAAATTATTAGGTATGATTACCGGCGTGTTAGTTCCCTGTGTGTCACTTGAAGAATGAGATGTAGCCACATGAAGGAGGAATATATATTGTATGAAGTTCTCTGTGGAAATTAACGCTGATGGTGTTGCTGACATACTGGCAGGTTGCTGTTGGAATAATTTAACTTTCATTCAAGTTCCACTGACAGAATTTCACTTACCAACAGGATGTCTTCATTTTCTTTGTTTTAATGCGTTTTGTAATGTTTATAATTTTAGCAATACAATCGTTGAAATGGTGGACCGGCCAAACTAAAGATGTGCGCTACTCACAAGCCCTAACAAAACAGACCCGAGAGTTTAGTGGTTCTTTTCGGCAAGGGTCATCTGGAGTATTTGTGGGGGGGACGAGAGTTGCGAATAAGGATGAGTGGTGTCCAGTGAATATGTTGACCTATTCGGGAATTGGAAGTGACGTTTCTAGTTTTGAGCAAGCTGATATCACAGTAAAATTGTGTTGCTGAGTGTTAATACTGAAGATACGTTACTAGTGTTGTTATATACTCAACCGCTAGTTCTACAGACTCCGCTTGGGAGCATGGATGGCTCAAAATATTCAGTTATAAACGCACCGAGGTTTTAGAATTTGATTCAAACTTTGCAGTCTCTTTCACTCAATTTATAAACAAAACAGTAGAAGACTGGTTAAAATACACATTCTCGAATGTGTTCAAGGCTACATGCCTAGAGAAAGTTTCATAAGGATATCCTATGATACAGAAAGTTCCTATAACCAGAGTCAGTGGATGTTAACCTGAGGGATATTCACAGCGTTTACATCAGTTATAAACAAGCTACACGTAATTAGGTTAATGGTTGTAAGGAGATATGCTAGCCACTCTGCTTACACTGTTTGATCCATGGGATCTCTGAGACAGCGCACAAGAACCTACTGCTTATGGGAAATCACATACACGGACGTAATACAAGTTCACATCATTTTGGTGAGTTGAGTATTTCATAGACTATCAGATGCGTGTAGCAGTGGGAAGCCGTATGAACAAAGTTTATCATGATCATTGCACTGACTACCCAATGAGAACGGTTAAACAGTGTAATTTACAATAAACAAAGCACGGAGTAGACACGATCACTTCTATACTGACGTAATAAATGATCTGACATTAGAATGTATTGGTGAGGAAGTACAATGGTACTGCCACGGTCGTCTGACTAGACGGGCTCTAATATGTGTATCCTCTGGTCCTACTATCCAGCATTTGGTCACGTTACCGCAGTCATAGGCTGAAGCAATATCTTGATTGCCATTTGTGTTTATTTAACCCAATCAAAAATGTTACAGTCGCTAAACATAAAGTCTAAGCCGATAACGGTGACAATACTCAGTTGGTCAGTTGACATATACTATTCAACCATTATTTGGAACTACGATTAACTCGGCGTTCGAAATGTTTATGAATTAAAAGTTCTTCCAGTTTTCGCTAATGATGAAAGAAGGTTGGCCACCAGATGTTAACATCTCGATTACTCATCACTCGCGAACGTAAAACAAGATTTTATACAATATGGATGTTTCAACATTAGCAAAGGTCAAGCTTCGTGCCTTACACGAGAGAAGCGGTTGACATCAGCTACAAAGACAAACGAACTGTTAAATCGAAAGTTTGTCCACACACCAACGAAAAGCGGGTAGCGATAAGCTCTGTTTTGAAAGGCAAAATTGGGTTTTGACTGTGGAATGAAACAACAAAAAACTTGACTTGACTTTCATGCGCCCTACAATAAATGAAGCCAGGTTTACACCCTAACGCTTTGATGTAATTGTCTCCTGTGTGCACGCGCGCACCGACTATTTTTGCATGTGTCCAGCACTTCTTTGCTGTAGGCAACCATCTGTTCTGTCAATAAACCTCAAAGCAAACTTCAAGAGAACTGGTAGATTATGAGAAAAATACAATATTCCGGTAAGATACTGGTGTAACATCAAGTTGAAATTAGAAGGCGCTATTCAAACACTGCGTAACGGTGAACAAATGCGGTAAGCCATTCGCGAAGTAGGACAGTGATGATAAGATCATCTTTAAATGGTCGAATACTAAATATTTCCCTGTATACAAAAGAACAACAAAATAAACGTTGCGGGATGTTACCGTTTCAATTTATCGCATCAGTCGCATACTAAATACAAACAGAATAAATAACAAAAGCGCAAGCCAACAACAGTTGAACAGGGTGAACTTTTGAGTCAACACAACGCCACCAGAGAAGGTGGACGGTGAGAACCATCAATTTTGGGGCACAAAACACTGGCGATCTATCTTTGATCAGCACAAATTCACTGATGGCCAGAATTTAATATAACACAAAACCGAAAGTGCATTCGTTGCATGTAATAAATGCAGTTTTAATTTAACGAAATGAATCACGATTCCGACATCATTCTACTTTTGTTGTCAAGGTAATGCCGTGATTTCAAAATGTTGACTTTGATCGTTAATAGTCTAATCAACACCGTGAAAGATATGACGCACCACCGGATTACTTCTTGTATTAATACATAGTTGAAAACTGATAATGGTTGCCTCACCGGTCTTTCACAGTCCGCTCTGTCGTTTGTTTGTTGCAAGAAAATAAAGTTTGCGGTAACTTCTTTACTGCTTATATTGAGTCTAAGTTATTACAGCTATATTACCAGTAATATTAATTATTAATAACTGAAAAGCTTTCTAGACATTCACGCACTCATTGGTTATGCACAAAATCGTAAAAATTCTTTCACAGTCAATTATTTACTACGGCAAACTGCTTTTTTGTTTACGCTTCAATTCAGAAACTAGTGAACCATTTTCGAAGTAGCTGATGGGTAAATTTGTAATAACAGACTAGGACTCAGACAGAAAAAAGATTGCATTCTCGGTTTTTGCAAGTTATCAAGTATTATGGCCAGAATGTCATTTAATTTAGTTTATAATGTTACAAGTCTACAAATGATGCTGAATGACGAAGCACACTGTAGGAATTGATTGGGATTGTCAACGTTTGGTCCATATTTTGTTAAATGTAAAATGGACAATTAAACTTAGATTAAAAATGCACTATGGCGAGATTTTCAAAACTATCTAGGGCAGAAATTGATCGTGACAATAGTAAACGAGAAGGAATCGAACGATGCTTTACACTTTCTAGACAGTTCATTCACCAGAAGACGTAATGTTTCAGTACACTTTAAGAGTACTTGAAGCCGTGATTATCTGCCATTTTTCTCGTTTGTGCCGATTGCGTAAAAATAAGGTCTTCCAGGAACACCGTTTCTCGATTCTAACCACAAGTGGATATCCGAAGAAGTTTACTAATATCCACATCCCACGAAGACCGTTCAAAATTGATGTCTGTTGGGCTGCGGTAAAGCAGATATCTATGAAATTTAAAGCACTAGATTCCCTCGATCCAAAAAAAATGGAAGAAATTTGTCACTCTCAGTAAAAATCATTTGTACAGAGTAGTTATGGAAATATTATCAACAATTTGTCTTTCAATCATCCCATGGAAAACATCCGTTAACGTTGGGCCTAGTGGGCTGTTCATGGCTACTCCATCAATTTGTTTAAAAGCAAGTACGAATTCAAAGCGAATGTTTTCTGTACATAAGATGAGATCCCCGAGGTTATTAAGAGGAAGAGGCAACTGAATATTGTGAACTGAAATAAAATCACAAAGAAAATTTACAGTCTTATGCAGGGGAACGTTAGTGAACAAAGATTGCACATCGATAGAGTAGGTTGTTTTTGAACTCACACAAACCTTCTTCAAGACGTTTACTAATTAGAATGAGTCTTTAACACAGTGGGGTGACAGCAATTTCCGAACTGGGTTAAGTACCTCAACGAGCCATCGAGCGAGCTGGTGGTAAGGTGAATTGTCCATGACCAAGATGAAGCGTAGTGGAACACCTTTGTGTATTTTTGGTGCGTCTCATAGGTGGCGTTTGAGTTTCACCTGGTTTTAACTGTCTATACTGGGCCTCATTGATGAACCCATGTAACTGCAATATTTGGAGTTGTTTTGCAATCTGTTTTTATACCAGCATGTTATTCTTCGTTGTGAAATCTGGCTTGAGTTTGTTTTGGTCGATCAGAATCGTGTTCATTTTTACTCATATACTCCTCCCTGTGCATGATCACGATGTCAGAGCACTTATCCGGTTTCAAGAACACAACGTCTTCCATTTCTATCAGCTACTTGATAGTGTTCAGGTGCAAAACAGCATTGTTGTCGAATTGGTGATGACGGGAACCCATGTGAAATGTTCACCAGATTGACCTTAAACAAACTGGCCTTTTTCGCCGTTGTGGGCTCCAGATTCCTCACCTGGTCGTACAAGTTCTCAAACTGAACCCGAGTTTGTAACCTCTCGGCGTGTTTAGGAGGGATTTTAAATTTAATCTCCACAGATAGCACTTCTGTTTGGGCTATAGTGAGGACAACATTGGCCAGGTTGTGAACGTGCTTCGAACTTTCCCTAGGAAGGAACGACATCCCAGACGAACGAGTCTAGGAGGCGTTAGTTAGTGGTTGTTCTGGCTTTCCGGATTGATTCGCTGGAGAACATCTAATACTTTATACGACAAATTAAGGAGAGATCTCTGAGGACCTGGGAAAACGCTGTTGAGTCTCGTTAAGCTTGTGCATTTGTTCGACTGAAGCATTCATGTATAAAGATGTGAGTCTAACAAAGTTAGCGTTATTCAGCGGAAGATTTTAACTTTTGAGTAGCGCAATGAAATACACTGGAAACCGACCAGATTGAATGCAATTCTTATAAAATTCACTTCGAGTCCGTTCAAATGCGACCTTGCACCGTAGCGGCAATTGTCTATTAAGAACCCACGTAATGTCTGGTGAACGAACAGATAGTCAAAGGAACAACAAAACGCGGAATCCGGCATCATCATTTGCGAAGCACATCCTGGAGACAGGTCACAACGTCGACCCAACCAGGTCGTTCACGGCACTAAAACGGCTACGGCACCCAAACCCCAAAATTCTGGCCATCAGTGAAGTTGTGCTGATCAAACAAAGGAAGCTAGTGTTGTGTGCCCACAAATGGATGGTTCACACCGTCCACCTTCCCTGGTGGCGGATTTTTGACTCAAAAGTTCACTCTGTTCAACTATTGTTGCCTTGCGCCTTTGTTATATATTCTGTTTGTTTCTTGAGGTTCAGTTGTAATTTACCACATCTCCTGCATTAATTCACCGACGAATGGTTTGCATGTTCACTGGTTTCAGTTATCGGAATGCACGGCTAAATGATATATTAACCAGGAACGCCTGCCCAGACTATCACCTCGAGAACCATGGGCGGAAATTGGGTATCTTCACGTCCTCGAGTGTAAAACTGACAACGTTTGCAACCGCTGGAGTACACACTGTATACTTTTGCCTTCCTCAAAGTATTATAAACCGCTAGACAACGCGTTGCAGTTTAAGCTTTATTTGAGGCTGGGTTTTCACAACCTCATCCACAGCTGTGGGATAGTTGTTCAGGCCGCATTCTGACATAAACCCTTCATTCAACTGTGTTTCAGACAGTTGAGACATATCAACACACCGACTGCTTACCTTTGAATTAAAGAAATAAACCGATATGGCATAACTAACTCAAAGCTAGGCTGAATATTCGTTAGCAATAAGGGAGTTGGTTGAAGGTTCTCAACCTAATGAGCTTATAACGAAGGCTACAAAAATAATGTGCGCTGCATAATGGCGGTAACTGCTTTTAATTTCTTAAAGGCTAGCTGCGCAAATCCACAAAGGTGTCTGCTTTCAATGACTCGAAGTTCCCTGGTCGCATGACAAGCAACTGAAGAAGCTGTAGGTTTCACGGGATGAAATCAGATAACTTTCTACTGGAGGATCTCAGCGACAACTTAGCCGTTGCCATTTAACCTATCCGTCTGGAGAAAGAGAGGGTGAAAGATGTCCGCTTCTAACGCGGGGAATTTTTTAACCAGTTTTCCTACATCTTTCTGTGAATAGTTAATCCGAACTCGCTGAATGAACTGATAAGCTTTGCGAACTAGCGTTATTTTTTCCCGAGAATTATGTCCATAAGTATCCTTTTGAAAAGAAGGGCACGGGTTGAATCCTTGCTTGGCCAAGCCAACAAAACTAACCGGCGCTGTAATTGGGGAATTAATTGACCGCCAATAGTCCACCCGCCGGACAAACACTGTCCACAGCGCAAAGTCGGTCGTAGGCGAAACATTGAAGCTGCCGAATGCGATCCATCACAACAGTCAGGATTTACTCATCTGTGTCGCGTTGTGAAGGTCACCGACTAACTGTCCTTCTGAACAAATGTCACTGCAGCAGAACACGCGCAAAAACAAGAGCAAATGATGATGATCGTGATACTTATGCTTGACGGCCAGCATCCGACTGAGAAAGAAATCACGTGTATTTTATTAAGCAGTCGATGTTGCATGAACGGTTGTTGCCCAAAACTGCCGTATAAAAGTTTACCTGTTCCTCGTTATGTCTACCTCGAGATCACCTACTTGGTTGCTAATCGGATGTTTCTTTCTTCCTAGCAAGCCCAACTGACGTAAATTTAACACATTGCATATGACAGCTTTGTGATTGGTAACTGTCATACCTGTGATTGATGCCTCCATCTCAATACATTTGTTCTTAGTGTCTCGAAGGGTTTTTAAATCTGTGTTGTATGACCCCCGCAAGGAACGTGATGACATATGGTAGTATATCGGTGTTCTGTTAGCAGTATTCACGAGTATTTTGGACTAAAATATGGGTGGGAACAATAAGCCTGATAGTTATGAGTGATTTACGTCATAACATTGTTTCATTCGGAAATGTCGCCGTTACAGTATGTCGTTCAACAGGCTGAGTATACGCCTTTATCTTACGTGAAACACAACCCATACTTTTGTGAGTGCTACTCATTTTGGCGGGTTATTTTGAAAGAAAAATAAGCAGAACCGTTTACTTCAATCTTATCGCTAGTCCTGTGATCAAGAATTCCCAGTTAAGTTGAGCTTACTGTGTTCATGAAGCCAACTGGGCAGGATTCGACCTATTAGTAGAAGTTTGAATACAGGGGTAATTTGTTATGTCTTATCCGGTAGTGACTGCTGTCTGAACAAGAAAAATGTGGCAACAGTACACGTCACTTTCTAACCGCGAATGATGTTTGTTTCTTGTATCAAGAGCACCTTTGTCCGCAGAATCGTGACGTACATAATAACTGAATGTAGGTCTTGAATGAAGAGCACCCTCCCATGTCCAAACGGTCAGCTTAAGAGAGTGGATTTTGTGTGAATCTCGCCTATTCTGAACTGCAAACAAATGCCCACATTATGCTCATGCGGTCCACCTGGTGCCCATTTGGTGCGTGAAAAGTCCTGTTACATACCGTTCTACTCTGAGGTCAGCTGAATAGGCTTTACACCAGGTTCCCGCTTCGGGTGTTTGTCGGATACTATGTTATTAACTGAAGACTTAGGATTGTCCACCAACATTTTCATGCATCTTGTAACCAGCACAGCTCTGTTCAACAGAAATATCACGTTTTTTCCTTATGACGAACTGGCTCCGCTTGGCTTTTGCACAAGTGTGGTGCCTAATGTGATACATTTTTCTGAGGGACATACTTAGTGTAGACAATTGGTATTTTGATAATAGCGTTTCTGTGACGGGAAGTATCTCATTTTGATCTGTACTGGTAGTGTTGAATATGCAACAAGTCAACTAGATTTGTTGAATGATACGATATCAATCCTCCATTTAGTTTGTCTTTGCACTTTTCAGCTTGCTGTTCAATAGATCTTCCGTTTTATGGAGCTTTATCGAACTAGTCTTCTTAGGAGTCGATGATCTCATATGACCAATTGCTTCGTTCATCACATTTTTACCCTCACTTCAATTTCACAGTTTCAGTTGTGCTCGCAAAACGTCGGCAGATAAGCTTTTCTACTATCGAATCTAAACAATGACCATCAGGTTCAGTTGTCTTTTCGAACTGATGTTAAACTCTTGACGGCCACTGAAAAATATACGGTCAAACCTCGGTAATAATACTTACTCTGCAGTAGCGCAATTCTCAAGACACACAAAAAGTGAACCGTATTCAAGTCAAACACACTATCAGTTACTCTGGGCAAAATATGAATCCATCTAATAGGAACAGTTTGTTATAGATGAAACACACATACACAGGTTACCCTGAGACATCCGGTAAATAACCTCTGACTCATCAATACTCCCTAAGCACAACAACAGTGAGAGTGTTAGCTAGATATACCGTTACAAAAGTTGGCCGAGTGTTACGTGTGAAATCATGTGAACCAAATGAGTGTTCACTACTGATCGATAAATGTTGAGTTGAATAAGCCGTGGGGTGTTTTGGCGTGTTATCCAGTCAGATAACCTTGAGGATTAAATCGTTAGTATTCGCATACTGCTTGTAAAAGGTGCCGCCAGCTAGCTGACTAATTCCTGTTGTACAGATAACTGATTACATCACAACCAGTTGACCGTTTCACCGACCATATGTGTGTATCCAACATTTAGGCCCCTTTTTTATCTCACTTGCATATAGCATACCATAGAACTATAAGCTGACAGTAAAGACTTTGTATGTATCCAAAAATACATAACAACTTTCCCCAGAGACGAATTTGAGTAACGAAATCGAAAGATCGGTTTTGCAAGATGGTATTACCATTTAGTACGCTCTCGACAGTTGCTATACATAACAGTGATAAACGTCAAGTTTAACTAAACGGGTTATGCTCATAAATCGAGTTTCAACCACCAAACGTACACGGGACTGAAGCATGGCATAATACATTTCCCACCGATTCGCATAAATTATTTGTAAAGTTCACTCCGAAATCTACTTCTCACATCCAGTTGGAAGGAATTTCTATTGAATTTCAACTTGAAAGCCAGCATAGAATTAATGACACCCCACAAAAGCAAGCGTAATTCAAAAACCAATGTAGCCAATTGGGAGAGCTAGTTTCCACATCCGAGAACAACCGTAGTTGATTTAAGGTTTAAAAAAAGTGGATTTACCACATAATTTTTGAAATGTTCCCACTCAACAAACATGTTTAATCCGTAATGAACACTATCAAAGAACTAGCAAACTAGAAGGATATAACGGGTTTAAAAACTGAAGTTGTTGTGATGAACAAGTAGAAATATGTCGAGATGTCATCCTTTCAGATAGCGCAATTTTTCTATCGGACAGCCAGTGTGACTACATAGCAATGGTGGAGAAACACATTTGACGTCTCGCATTTTGACATGCTGTTTCTGAGGCTACTTTGAATTCCGGCGAAGCTCATATTTCCCTCAACTAGGTCACTCTTGGATTAGCAAATCCGCGATACTACTTATTTGTTGTAAAATAGTCAGTGTAGCCTTAACTAAAGTTTTCAACGCTTCAGAACTCTCATTTCTTTTGCTGACACATTTGTTCCGTTAAACGCGATTTCTTAAACAGAGCAATTGCAGAGATAGTTTTACTGAACGCACTGGTACAAACCTTGAGGTACGGAGCAATGTACTCGTTCGCAGGTGACTGATTAATTTAGCATGACAGACAGAAAATAGACTGCGAGAATAACTGCGCGAATCTAACTCACTAACTGTCAAACATGTGTTCGTGATCCACCATTGTATCTATCCTCAAGGCAGTGATATGTCACGAAAATTGTACCTAATGAAGTTTATCGAGGCGATAATCTAAAACAATTGTATCGGAATAAACGCATGACACCCAAAATGTAGAGGTCTCCTGATCGATTTTCTTCGTAGACCTACCGAAGAATTATCGACCCTGACCGTTCAAACCATTAGGTAAGAAAGCAGCTAATTTTGACGCTGCGACTATTTCGGGAATGATAAGCATACGACATCTTGTGTTTCCACCAAGTTTCTACTGATCATTATCTATGCGATTTTAGTAATCCAATTCGTCTCTATGATTGCGACAGACAGGCATGCACCTACATGTTCGAACATTGCTTTCTGTTCTCAGTAAGGTAGTCGAATGTTGGAGATTAGGTTGATTACTTTTCCACATAAGTGCAAGTCAATAAATCAATTGTCATGTCCCCGTGACCTTCGGTCAAACAAAATAATGAATTTCTAAAGGAAATTTCCAGAAGCTTGATCTCGAATAGGCTAAAACGTTTTATCAAAGAGTGCTAATTACACAATCATCATTTTCAGTTCATTAGAATCCAAACGAGAAATACGCGGTTACCGGTAATCAAGGTTAATCTGATAGATTAAAAAATGCATGAATTAAAAATAATTAAAATAATTAATCGTGTTGAAGGAAATTAAATAGAGTGGAATGCACCCGCGTGGTGAAAAAGAAGAGGAGGTATAAAAACATTTGGCATCTGCGAGTTAAATAAAAATGCTCCGGGTACAAGATGCCCAAGAATTCAAATGATGGCTGAAAATAAAACGGCATACATAATAAACCCGAGTACCAGGAACGATGCTTCCCGGATTCGCGGAGCAGACCCGAATATCCTTGGTGGGCGGCCCAGTAGATCTGCTGATGGTGTTTTGAAAACAGACCAAATCGGTACTAGATCACTGACCGAAGTAAATTTTGATGTCGCTGTTTGCATATCGAAATAGTGAATAAGTCGAGTTGAATCACTCGGTGTGCGGTTCAGGTAGCCGTATTGATTGAGGTCAATGCCGTCGAGCGAAAATCCACGTTCGTTTTCCGCCTCCACCACAACCTGTTTTCAGGGGTTTGGGAGATATGAGACAAGCATCGGATTTTTGGTAGGTGTATTCTTCACCTGATCATAATTGGATTATCTTCAGCTACCGTCCCTCAGAGAATTTATAGCGTTTACAACCAAAAAGAAATCCGTTTTGGCCTCAATCTAAGTGGATGGGTTAATAGAACCATTGAGGATCTGGAGTGAAGACGAAAATGACTAGAAAAGTTTCATTTGTGATGCTCACTGACTGCTCCCTGTTTAATCCAGATGCAACTAATGAGAAAACTGAGTTCCACGGAAGCAGACAATCTAGAATTCATTAACTCATAACCACAATGCTGTAGGGCAAAGCTTTCTCTTCTGAAAACCGGATTAAACAAGACCTCACCAACTATTCTATTTTGTCGTATTTTCTGCCCTACAACTTACCTTAGATTGCACAGATCGCTCCTAATGATACATTTTTAGAAAACAGTTTGTTACTACTAACATGATGACAGTAGTTAATTTGTAAACGGTGAGCAGTTGGTCTACGTATGCAACCTGCCTGCATACAGCCGAGATACATTTAACACATCCTATGGATACGATCAAGGTTGAGCTGTTGCTGTTGCTAGGTCACAGATAGTAAAAAAAAAACAGTTTTCCGCCATATGTGCCTTCTTTTTAGACTAATTAATCGGAAAAGAACGTTGTTTCTCAGCTCTTTTAGTGTTCTACAGTGTCCTTCCGGGAGAATATTATGAATTGTACAAACTATAATAGCTGAACTTAAGTACTTCCATCGGAACCAAAAACATTCCTTCGTACGGTCCCAATCCGCCAACTCAATATGGAAACCAACAGCTTTTGAAGTAGAACCGATTTGGCAGTGGGTCAGACAACCTCACCTGATACACTTGGTCTGGATCCAGGTTAGTCAGATAGTAGTAGTTTATATAGGGATTGTTATATTGGGGTGCAAACTGATGCCATGGACCTGTGCCAACCACAGTCGGGTCTGCACCTGCTCGTGCAGGGTTGAACGTCTCGGAAGAAAGTAGGTGAACTGGTCGAATGCGGATCCGATAGCCTATGATTGGCAGCCCACCATTCAGCGGTGTTTCCCATTGTACCACTTGACTATAAGGATAGACTCCGTAAAAATGTTCCTTGATCTGAAAGGCAACGACAAGTACACATTGAAAGCTAATGAAGCAGTAAAGTGCTACAAAAAAAACATTTTACATTATAAAATAGTGTGTTTAATCTTCGAACTGGAGCAATTAATATCAGAACACGAGAAAACATCAAATATACGTGCTGATCTGTTATTTTGCGTTGGAGAACAATCAGTGACTTCTAGTATGAACAGAAAAACAACCCTTTCCGCAACAACTTAGAGCAGATAGACCAAAAGTAGTTGTGTGAGCAGTGTGCTTTTCTAGCACCCTTCAGTGTTTGGCACCAGACACATATTGCAATCTATCAGTTTGCAAAGCACTTTGCAATAAACCGATCGATTCAATAATCTCATCCCAATCCACCAATGCACATCAGCGGCCAGGGTAATCTGAGGCAGATGAAAAAGTCACTCTATGTGCCTGTGAGTCATTGCTGCCTTTCAATGGCTACCATCCCTACGAACCGGAGGTTTTCAAATTTTTGTTGCATAGTCTATCCGAAAGGCTTTCCTCCGGTTTAATTGGGGTCGACACTTCAGACAGTTTTGAACGATCCGTGGTATTGGTTCTTTGTGACTCGAACAACGTAGCACTGTTGAGCTTTCTACGAACTCAAAATGAGATAGGTTCGTTGACCCGATTACAAGACCGCTGTTCCGTTCTGTTTGTGTAAGTAACCTGAAACTCACGAAAATCCGCAAAGGATGTAAGCTTTGGGAATTAACGATAGAGGTACCGTATGCTGATGATAATGTCGACGCAAGGAATTTTTTCGTCATTGAGCTGCTTGTGTGAGAAATATGCGGATGACTGAAAATACAACTTGTCTGGGAATTTATTAGGGAAAAGCAAAGTTATTCGCGGGGGGATGGGCGCAGGCAAACATAAACCGCGCTCAACTTCATCATGACCTGATTGACTGAAGCAAGCACAGCACTATTCAGACGGCAGTATGTCTGTGTTGTACGGACACACCCAGACGACAAATCTGTGTTCTCGTGCGACAGACAACGTGGTGTAACCAGCCAAATGGATGCCTGGTCATCAATGCAAATAGGTTGCCTGGGTGGGAGTGCTCGTTAAACTCGAGGTAGGCGGAGGTAAACTATGGTTGGTGTAACACTCAAAGGTTGGTCGTTAAGTTTCGCGGCTCAGTGACAGCGGCAGGCTAACTGAACCGAGTGACGCGAAACAGCCTGTAAATGTGCAAGTCGACATATTGATCGGCCTCGGAATTAGCTCGAATTAACGAGTTGGCAGCTAGGTGAGGCAAGGTTTGAAACAAGATGCACGACGGATTAAACAATGCTAGCGAATGCGGAACAAGTCCCTCTGGCGATCGGTCGGTAAACGATGAACCCACTGTACTGTTTTTTGTGGCGTATTCCCGAGTTCGCCATATTCCGGTTGGATCGTTTACTTGTTCATGTTATATGCTATCTCAATGAAATCTGCTGGTTTAACATTAGCGCCTGAATATGATAAATCGACATGTCAACATACCACGATGTGTTTTTTCTCTGCTTAGGCCAGTTTATGATATAGGAAGCACACTTCGTTGAACAGAATGCAAAACATCCAGTTAAAAATCATCCAATAGGAGCAACCGTCTGTGCTAGAACTGTGTTTTAAAACTATTCAAGATATTGAGAATATTCAGCGTAGGATATTTACATGTGGAGAAGTGATCTCAAAAAGATAATATTTCCGATGACAGAAACGCTGCTTGTCGTGTGAAGGCGATAAATTAATAGAGATGGCTCAGTTCTCATTTATCACAAACTATTTCCTAAAGCTACTCGCTTCGCTGAGAACACAAATGTTTTCGAATTTGGAAGTGGTTGTGGCGGACCACCGCGTGAGATGGCGAAGTTCAGACAGAACAAACAAAGTCATCATTGTTTGCAGCTAGGGGTCATAAGTAATTCGCATCATTATCAATTTGTCGTTTTAGTTAGCTGTTTTGTTCGCGGTTGAACTGAAGAGCACACAAACTAGCTTGATTTAACAAATGAGACCTTTCGTAGCTGAATGAACTCACTCGGACTGGTCCGGGTCTAGTACTGTCCAGAGTACGGACAGAAAACTCATAGGCAGTACCAGAACCTACAATGCTTCGAGCTGCCAACCGCAATTGATACCCAGTCCCTCCTAGAAGGCCATGAATTCGAAAGCGTGGTCTGCCAGCCTCTGATGAGGCATCCAGAGGAAAATATACAGGACCGTACCAACGACCGGGACCACCAAAAGCTGTGTACATCAACTCGTAGCCCATCGGCGGCATACCCCCAGTGTGTGTAGGCGGGTCCACATTCAAGTCCAGGGTAGACTGAGTAACTGTATAGTTGACGAGCTTTAGGTTAAAACGGATAAATCAACACAAAATTTGTTTAATTCTATGTATCATCATAAGTGAAATGGTGAAGCATAAAACCTTCAGATATTTAGAAATAGAAACAATTCAAAAATATTATATGAAAACGAACGAGTTATGTACCGACTGAACCACAGTCCCATAACAAAGTACACTGTATCAGGTCAAAAGATACAAAATGCAAACAACACTCAGAAAAATTAACCCGTGTTGCTTCAGGCATTTGACAACTACTCCGTGTTCACAGCCAACGATCTGTATCACGTGATTTATGCCCCACCGATTTTGTTCAGTACATCTTGAAACATGTATATAACAAATCACAACACAGACGTAGGATGAGATGTTAACAAGTCGAGTGGTCAGTGACGACAGTGGCAAAAGTATCAATAGATTACAAGTAATCTATGAGAAACGTAAATCCATGTTTCAATCAACCAAAGAATGGTTTTCATTAGGTCACAGTCTGAAAACGCAATACAGAAATAGGGGACAGAATTTTATTCCACTGACGTTCGAACACCTAGAAAAGGTACACTGTATGAAAGCTAAGTGGGTCATATTTGATTTTAATTTACAGAAACAGATCTCGTACGATAGTGGAATAACGAGGCAGCCTGAACCATCGGTGCACGTCAACAGACATTAATTATCTGTAGGGTTTCATTAAAAATAAATATTTTGGTCAATAACACATTTACAACAGCCCCTATCGAATCTGTTCACGGAGTTCTCATAATACACCACAGTAGACTCAAAGCTGTTGCAGATCAATAGACGGATAAGTTGTAAACTTTCGATCACAGCAGTATTTTTAAGTAGATTAGAAGATAAATCCGGCTGATTTTTATGCTATTTGATCAACGATCGTAGTACAGAACCATAACCTATCAACCGCAACGTTATGTTGTTTGACTAACAGTCACGATGTTGTTTGGATGGCCATTTACATCAACATTAAGACGTGGCATAAAATTACTTTAATGCTATCGGGACGTCCATATGAAATTAAATCATGTTAGGTTGTATTTCAGACATCAAAATTAAACGATACTGAATCCCTCTCCTTATAGTCATCAATATGTCAGTGGTTCTCATTAAGGCTTAACTACTATCCAACTATGAGAGAAGAATCATGACCTAGCCAGGGGGGAAAAAGCAACTGAAGAAGACATAGGAATATAAATACGCCTACATGTAAACAATCAACGTTAACTTGCCTAACTCTGCAAACAAACAACCGGGCTGTAGATGAAAGTAAGGCGTCATCAGCGAGACAGCTTTCAGTACCCGGTACCACTAAGTATACTCGGTTCAGCGACAGCTCGGCCAAACAATGACAACGATCATGTCAATGAGCCCGATTTGCTGCTATCTCATCTTAAGTCCCCATACACTCACCGTGACTCAGTGAACACCTTGTCGTCATCTAGCCATCTCGCATCCCATACCAGTCGACCGCAGCACCATCAAACAGTGCTCGGTATGGCGAATGACTATCTGGTATTCTACGTAAATGGGCCAAACGCCTAACTCTATGCAATTTGAAACACTGAGTTCCCTTTAACCACTTCATCAGAGCAGAAAGAAGACATATATTGCGATATGTTAACATTTCATTTACTCTCATCAGTCGCAAACGTAAAACATGCAAGTTATATACATCATACAAATAAGGACAGACAAGTATTAGACACGCATACAAA
>JTDE01000057.1:265429-280352 GCA_014338405.1 Paragonimus skrjabini miyazakii | reverse complement strand
TTGTACACAACTATTGTTATGGCCACAAACTACTGTATATGGGGCACTGTTTTCTGCTATCCGGTTGGAAATCAACAGTATCGTCAATTGGCATGTCACAGAAAAATTAATGACCCTCAGAACAGTGAATTTCAAGAAAATTATAACGAATTACCATGTCGGATGTGGCATACCGAACGAGCCACAAGTTAGATTAGTTGCATTATAACGCCAACCAAATCGTAAGGCAGACCACTCATCCAGACTACTTTCCGACTGGACCGGACGAAGCATTTGTGGGCGTTGCATTACTTGGATTGTAGTATTCCAGTACCGAATGCAGCCCACATTGTAAGCATAACAAGTGTAGTTCCAAGTGTCTTGATGGCTAGAAGAATGGAAACAGACAACAGGGGAGAAAGATGCTGACAAGAAAAGATGAACGTAAACATTTAAACCCTAATGGAAATTGATCTGATAATGGGTGTACAAATTGGTAAACTATACTGTGACACCCGATTGTAAACTACACGTCATGAATGACTTCGTTCTCAATTAATTTGGATTAACGGGCCTCGTCGAACTTACCCAGCAAACTTTTTACTACTAATCGGGGACTGTTGAAGATAATAATGAATTTGATAAGTTGAAGTGATGGACTAGGCGTTCAGTCGCTCATCGGTCTTGGCACCTAGACTGTAAACCCTTCATCGCTTTACCGAGTAACATCGGCAGTGTGTTGAAGTAGGAGCATAAACGTTTGAGGTTAGTGCTTAAATTTCAATCCGCCGTTGATGTCACCCGGATCAGTAATGAACACCATGCAGTCTGACTGTCCAGTTCAGTGAACAACCAAACACCAGAAATTAGGCAACGTGCTTGAGGTAACCCTTAGGAAACGTACCAATTGCTGTTTTCCAAAGTGTACATTAACGGACAATTTACAGATAAGTTTTTCAAGGAATGGCAAAACAAATAAACTAAGAGAAGACTTTAAAATTTTTTACAACATCTGTGCATTATATGCACACAAAAACTGTTTAAGGGAAAAATGTCAACCTGCATTCACAGCAGAGTGGCATAATGAACATGTATGAGGAACTCACGTTGTATTGTGTATGGTCAAATAGAGATTGTGATTTAATCGATCCTCTTCATCCAACTCTAAGCGAACTTCTATTCGACTGTCGTTTGGTTGTGGTCCGATCACGTACGATTCGTTGCTGTATAATTTTTGATAGTACAATTCTAACGGGTCGGTAGCGCGCACTTTACACTGTACAGTCACGCTATCACCTGATTGGATAGTATAGATAGGGTGAAATATATGTAAGTCAGTTTACGCAACAACGAAAATATCGCTTCAAGTTACAGACTTCACGTACGTACGCAACTCAGTGCATTGAAGAAGGTGTTTAGGCCCATTAAGTCGTAGTAGGACTTGGCGTGATACATTTGAACCCTAATAACAGCATCATCCATCAGCTTCAGCTCGGTTGTTTGATTTTGTATGCTTGAATGTAGACGTTGCAATTTTTTTGGTGGTTAAGTACCCTCCCCTTTCCCTTTTTTTTCCTTTCTCTTCCTAAATGGGTTTTTTTGTTCTTCGTGATTGTGTGGCAGTTAAGCATCAGTATGAACCACCGATGTATTGACGTCTATGTTGTTTTGTTTGTTGTTCAGCCAAAAAGCGTTATTAATTAGAGAGGCGCCACTAGAGAAGTATTCATAACACTGAACAAAAATCAACGGATATCTTCCAGATTAAAGGATTAAAACTGTGTCATCAACAAAATGTACAGCAGCCTGTAAGTCTTATTAAATACTAATCACATTTATATGTCATCCAAATGCTATATCGCATTACATACAAATCAGATGAAGAATGCATCCGAGGTTTGTTTAAGCAATAATATATATATATATATATATATATATATATATATATATATATATATATAACAACTTACATAGTTTAAGCCATCCGGTACTAGTATTACAACAGAAAGTGAACAGACAGAAACCCACAGACAATAAATGTATGAATGGACTAATGAATTACAAAAACTAATTAGGAGAGCATATTGGCTCAAAACACTAAAACTATTAACTAACAGCTTCGTCCATGGTCGGCAGTTTTTCCAATCAAAGGACTTGTTGTCTTATATACTCCAAACATGATACTTGAAATGCTTTATTCAAGCGACTTCTGATTATCTTGTGTCATACGCTCGGTATCAAAATGTCATCTAGGGCATAACTCGGTAAGCATCATCCTGAAGGTGCGAGGTGCATTCCTCATACAACTCTCTTTTAATTGGTAAATTTCAATGTGGGCTCGACGCAGTCAACCGTCTACTGAAGGTCACTCAGGTCACGAAATGCATAAATGCTTTTCTCAGGATATCGATCGACTGTAAGGATAGTAACACACATTTCACATCATATATCCATGAGAAGTGGAAAACTAGTCTATTACGTAATAACTTTTGTAAGTCCAATATTAATCGATGGAAAGGTAGACGTACCGAGATCTACAAAACGGTCCATTGTGGTCAACCGGATGAGATGTGGAGGGAGCGTGACATTAATTTGCAACCGAGCTTCATCGAACATCCCCATCGAAGATTGATCGTAGACGTTCGGTACAGACACCACTGCTCGACAAATATAAACATCCGAGTCCTGAAAGTGAGTTAGTCTGAAGCTTACAAGGAAAGACCAATAAAAAGTGACGAAGGCCAAGTGAACTGCAAAAAGTACAGTTAGCCAGCAACACAAGAGACCAATTTTAAGTTATTACGGGTTATTAAAACAGTGAGAAGACTTTCACAAATTACAGTTATTGTGTCTGGCTTTTTAGCATGAATCAATTTACGATGGTGTTGGGACTGACATTTGTTATTAATTCGTCACTGAACAATAAGGACGCGGCTGAGAAAATGGTGTTTTCGAAACGTTATTCTGAGTGGCCCCTCTAAATAACTAATTTGGAATGATTGAGGTTAGAGTTCTTATTTAAGTTTCGTAAAATGTATGGTGCACAGGTGTACCCCCCAAATATAAATAGCTCTACGATCAGATGTTGGATTATAACCAGAAACTCCCGTATACTTAAACGTTTGGTGTATGAGCACTTACAGATAATCCATAGACAAGGAAATGGATTATAGTATACGCTAGTCTTAAACCGATACTTCATGAGCAAATCACATGGCAATTGATTTCCTGAAGTTGAAGTTTAAGCCGGTTCGTGCACAGATTCAGTTATCTACCTAGTTAACAGTACGTTGTAATCACATCTAAATCAACATAATGTCACAGTCCATGGCAAATTCGAAAGTCAACTGCCTTCATTTCTCCATGCTTTTACTATTGTGAGTAACGTTCCCTGAACAAAACTCAGTCCGTCAGCTGCAAGTTCCACTAATGAATCAATAAATTGTACACACTGAGTGCAAAGAGAGAGAAGACTGCAGAGACATTGTGAAAGTTTCGCGATGAGCAACAAGGAATACAATCTCCGAAAGTCAACACACATTTTTCGATAACTTATGGCCCCTATCGGATAACCGTTCACATTCAGCATACATTAAATGAAATTGCTCTGGTAAAATTACAAAAATCATAATGTTCCACCTTTACAAAGGAAAATGATTGTATCCTCTGGAATAGAAATTATAATTTGATTCTCAGTAGAACAAACAGTGAGAAACTACTGTACTCTGACTCTCCAAACAGACAAACAAACCAGTTCATGTACACTGACCTCTGGGAATCGAGCTCTGGCAATTCGAAGTGTGCCGACCTGATGGTTTGTATTGACAAAATATTTGTGCGGATCCAACCGGTTCAGTTCGATTTGTGGGTCTTGAAGACGATACCAGCGAACTGTCGGTGGTGGATTACCTTCAGCTAGACATTGTAAATAAGCTTCCCGATTGCAGACAACTGCGTTCTTGTATGGACCTAGAATCACCGGTCCATAAGTGATGCGCGGTCGACTATACAATTATGAAAATTATAAAAAGCAGTGGAGAGGGTGGAATCAACACCTGATGAAAACCGGATGAAGTCGTCAACACTTCAAACTGTAACGTAAACCCAACAATGACTTATCCGACTTTCTGATTTGAGAGGTAACACCGGGTTGGGCGAGCGGTTCAATCAGGTTCATCGAGATTTTGTTCGGTAGTGGGTCGATCAGATTCTTCTCTGGTGCTTGATGCATACGGCTGATAGCGACCAATGACAAACTCATTTTGTGAAATACTCATGTAATAAGACAAGTGAGGACATGTTGCCGTGAACAGAATTATTTCAAATGTGGTCTTTTCTTGACTACTTGGAAGCAAAGTGAAAATCCGGGTTCCACTTCCGGGGACACTTTGTTACTACTTATCACGTAAGCGAATATAAACAAATATGTGTATTTCGTCTCTTATCATATAACCACAGAGCAATGATGCGTCTGAAGGCAACATTCTTAAGGTTGATTGCATAAAGACCAAAAAACTACAAACGTTTGCAAACTTGTGAATATAAAAATGCTAATAAATGCTACGAAACATATGCGATGAAATTTACAGCCTACTTTGGGGCTGATCAGGATGGCTCTACGCAAGCAATAAATGTCTACGGAGAGTACTCGGTTAATAAATCCTGATCTAGATGGCTTGCAGTTATATCATCATTCGCTCCCTCATTGTTGTCATCAAACTTTGGTGGACTTGAGAAATAGCACCCGTCCTATTAAAACATATGCTAGCATTTCGAACTGGCCGATGCAGATTACACGGTTATTACTACACAAGTCTGAGAACAGATCACCTGAATATATCTTCACCAACAACGTTGAAATGCTCGGCAAAATAAAAGCACGGTTCACCTGATCAAAGTGACCAACGAATGAGTAAGTTTAGCCATCCACAGGGAACTAGACAAAGTGGCCCTAAAAATATCGGTCAAAAGTCCAAGTACAAAGCGAATTTCGTAGCGATAGAGACATAACTCAGCAACGCTGAATGGCCTAGTTTTGTCACCGTACACAAACGAGATCGGTACTAGCAGACTATCGATTTGGAAATCTCTAACGTTGTCAACAGTCACTTGCCAGTAAAGTGTTCTCAATCGAGTAAAACAACCCCAACGCTCAGGTAATAAAAGAAAACATCCGGTTTCAGTAAAACGTTTGACATGGAACAGGTAATAATAAGGACAGATCGGATTGACGGTTTTTAAACAGATTGTGTGGCGCAGTCGCATCATGGTTATCGTAAAACAGGATTGATTTTCCTATCATCGAAGTCTTATGCAAAAGATGATGATTTTCGACAAAAAATCTATCGCACACATTAGAAGAAAAGTCGGTAGTTCACAACTTCGAATCTCTGATAGATTTACTAGTACAGATGTCTAGGAGACAACACACCCAGTAAACAGTGCTTGGGTGTGCACTATTGCATATGAAAAACGACTTCTGAATATATAGGGGATGACTTGCCTAGAATATCACTCACAAGTTAAAATCAACTCAGACAGTCCACTAGCTCACAAGTCATCGGAGCTAGAGGTGACATCCTGATCAACCTGAATGCTACACAACTGACTTGGCAACATCATTAACAGTCTTCTTTAAGTGTTTCTCTTCTAAACCAACTGTCTATTGAATGCCTCGAAACAGTTCACAACAGCTTATTCTCAAACAGAGGAAGCAGTAAACGCTACACTAATAATATTATCCTCAACACTGTCCAAAATACTGAAAGACTTCCAGAACGGCTCCTACAGAGCCAAGGTGGCCGAGTTCTAATGCATTACTAGACAGAAGTATTGCTTTTCTAACGAATATTCACATCACAAATCTGCTAGTCTCTGGTGACCTGTAGATGCAGTCTGCCGACGTGAGGTGGGCTAATGATATGAACAGTTTCAATTTGTTAAAAGACTTTGACGGGGTTATGCATTACATTCAGCTAGAACAGCTCTACAGTCATGGTCTTGATGAAGACTTGCTTTGGGAGTATCAGAATTAATGATGAGTAACACGGGATTTTGGGTTTATATGAATCGAATTAATCTCAACTAGTCACAGTTGAGCGTTTACATATGATGATTCAGTCATGCTTAGTTTGAGGTCAATGGCGCAGTGGTCAACACGGTTGCCTCATGAAAGTGTGGGTACAGTTCTGGACATGGCCATGGCAAGGATATGCACTACTAACGAGCTTTAATCAGAGCGAAACTCGTCTAATGCTTTTTTGGCAAGATTATCTAATCGAACTTTGGTTTATCGTCAAGCTGAAGCGACGGTCATTAGACTGATGCAGTGCAAAGAGTAGTACTCTGCAGGGATCCACTGTTTTCTATTCATTTTGTCTTTGAACTACCGAACACAGTCAAATCACCGATGCTGTTGTACACGGATGACAGAAGTCTGTTGCAAACTCTAGAACCTCCGAAGAATGACGAAGCTCCACGGAAAGATTACGAACGTTGAAACCACGAACAGCGGATTGCCGTCCATCAACAACTGTAAAATCATACACACTCACCACTAACAATAAGCTGACTAACACTTTGAAGAAACTAAACTGCTTGTATGCATATGCGAACGAGATCTAAGGAACCAAGTGATAGACAGCTTAAGTCGGCCAATAAATACAAGTTACATTGTGTCACTTAAAAAGAATTCATGGAATCATCTACTCTGTAACCTTTTTTACTGTATTCAGCTCCGTAACCTGTCTGCACTTGGTGAACGAATATGCAAACCTGCTGTCATTATCTTTAAAAGATTAAGCACTTACTGAAAGTATCCAGGAAGCAGCTATTACAAACACCGAGGGACTTCGCAAAATCCCCTATCCAATGAGACTGGTTGAATTGAGTCACTGTTCCGAAAGTTGTAAACACAGTAGGTGAGATCTATTTCCCATCCAGATAATATGCAAATTATTGCACAAAAATGAATGCCCAAGTGGTTGTTCACTGAACTGCATTACGGAACTAGAAGGCTACCGTGTAAATAAAACTACTTCACAGGTAGGATTTGTTTATACATTAAGAATAATCTGAACACTATGGTCACGGCTGAAACATCCGGGTTTTGAATATGTTGTAAACCCACCAAAAATCACCTGGTTTGTCCACGGTATAATGATACGCCTGATGGAAATCGAACTCTCCTCTTCATAGTAAAGAAAACGGGAAATCTTGGTCCCGAGAATGACGCAACTGTCCCCGTTGTTTGCTCCCAAGTCAAACCAAAAGGCGGGTGAAAAAGCAACTTTGTTCCGCTCCAAAATCGTGTCACATGAAAATTACAGGGTATTTACGAGGTGCATAGTGACCTACAAACATTTCTGAATCAGAAGGTCAAAGGGTAGTTGCCAAAAATAGTGGTTAGGGTCACCATGCCGCCAATGAGCATAGCGGAATATACGTCGAACGGGTGAAAAAATAGCGAAGGTTGTCCCTCGAGTATTCGTGATATTTCTGCACATTCTGATTGGGTGAAATCGTTTTCTTGTGGAAGAGGACAGTTTCAGACATAAAAATGAGATTCCCTATTAGAATGTTCACCCCTGCTGGAGCGAACGTGAGAGACGATCTGCATTACACGTTCCCTGACCACCTTTTTAGCCACTCCACCCCCAAATCATCAAATGTGCCCGTCTGATGGACCGTTGCTTCTGTGTGTTTCAATGTCCGGTGGTGATAGACCACCTGCCAGCAGTTTTACCTAAATTCCCTTTTACTTTCAGCCGGTTTTTCTACATATACAAACTACCTAACACTAGTTTTCCCACCCGACACGGAGACATTACCGAACAAGTAAGGATCGTTCTCCTACCTACAAAAGATGTCAATTTCCCATAAGATGACTATTAGATCGTCACTTTCGTTACGCGTTCAGTCGCTTGGCCCAAACCGAGAAAACCAGAAGAGATACAGCCGCACTGTTTATTGGACGCACGAGGCGAGACAGAGACGGAACTAGACGAGTCAGACTAAGGCCACAGAAGCTCTCGATTTATAGGACAAAACGATTGCCATAGATGGGCGACAGACACGAAGCGAATCAAATGAGACAGTCATAAATGGCAGTCAGGGAGTCAGAACAAATCACGCTAGAGGGGGCGTCAGAAAGCGACGCGAGAAAAAACACTGTTCAGCTAGCGCGCAGGCGTTCGACCGCACACCTGCGATCTGATTGGTTGAATGGGACCATACCACCATCTAAGACCATACCGTCCGAGCTGGGCCGATCGAACGATGTGGCGTGACACGTCCTGGCTGTCTCGTTAGGAGATGCGCCTCCTAACAATGACAAACGAGCGATACGAAATAAATGTGCGAAATTCACGGTTTCGGACAGTTTTCACCACTGTTTCGTAAATCGACATTACTCTGAATTCTCTGATAAAATATAAAAAAAGTTTTGCCTGACTAGAGATTAAGGCTTAGTTTTGTACTGCAATGTCACACAACACCAGTTTTGTGTTCGTGAAGAAAATATGCAACAAATTGTTTGAGTTTGTACCTTTCGAGATAGGAAACAATACAGCAAAATATCCTAAGAAGTTTGCCGGTGATTGAAAAGAAAAAGAATAGAAAAAAACACAAAAACCATTTTATTTACATTGGACGTCTCCTTAACAAGTGAGCATGGCTTCCGCATTCGCACAGAGATCCTAGCCAACAAATAGTCGAGTTTCGTTCTTGTTAGACTCCTTCTTTACCTCAACCTGGAACTGAGCTCCAACTAGCGGTTGCATAAGACAACCGCGCATACAATTGTGTCAATGACTTCATATTAGACATGGCCAAATCATTACATCGGTCAAATTTTCTTGTACGTAACTTTCGGTTGCTCGATCGCGTCTAGGGCGGACACAGTAACTGACTTGCTGTCTTCCATCGATTAGCATTCAAAAGTTCATTCGGAGACAAAAAGTGTTGTCAACTGCAAGCGAATAGATAGTAATCTTTGTTTGATTGCTTGAATAGAAAGCGTTCTAAAACTTACAGCCTGATTGGCAGTAGACAAATTGAAGAAAATAGTATATGCCAGAGTATCAACAACTGAACGAAAGGCCGAGGAAATGAATTTAATTTCGTGAGAATAGTAAGCTAAAAGGAATCAAATTCATGAGGGAGTGATAACGTAGCCACAACTCCTTCTTTTGTATAGATATAAAAATTATAAGCTTCCCTCGTATCAGTTCGTAATTGGTATTTAACCAATATAAAAAAACATGTGGCAACGCTTGCAACAACTGGTGACAAAGTTTCTCCCAAGAATATAATCAATGAAATCTAAAAGTTTTAGAACGTAACAACTTCAACCAATGTAGGCGCGAATCGACAATAGAGAAAAGTTGACAAAAACAAGTGGATGACAAACGAAAATCTATGAGTCCAAATAATAAAAAAAATGCAAAGTAGAAAGTAAACAGGTACATGATTCGTTTTAGTTGACATAATGTTAATATTAGTTCGGAAAGTTGCAGTGCATTTCAATTACTCGTCAGCTTGGTAGCAATCTTCTGGCTCTCAACTACCTTGTTGAAGGGGGGCTCAGGAAATACAACACACAAACACAACTGGTAAACATTGAACAGCGTCAAAGTTTGCGTACTCAAACGTTTGTTTTCTATAGTTATAAAATTATATTTCATATTTCAATTGAATAACGCTTCGAAAAATTGGGTCACTTCAAATGGCAATGGCATAAGCATAGATCAGTTCTTGCGAAGTTCATAAAAAATGATATACAAACAAGTTCCGGCCAAGGAAATCGGCAGTCTTCAAGAGAGAAATGAAGGTTTCAATTTCTCTTAAAAACGATTTGGTTTACTTTTTATATGCAAAATTGATCTGCATGGTTGGAATAAACTTTTTCCTAAAGAACCTAAGACAAAAGGTGACTCTCATTTCGAATTCATCACACGTTTGCGTAGAGGCACTCGTCCTCGACTGACGACCATCTACGTAACCTTTGCTGCATGAAGATACCCCTTCCGGTGGCCTGCTCTTACACAAGCCCATCTCTCCCTCATATAAGTTGGTTCAACCTTTTAAAAAAAAGGCAACTCACATGAACGAGAAAGAAGCACCGCAACCAATTCCAATTTGTCTTGAAAATGGCGGTGTTATTGGACTCCTGTGTTAATACAGAGTTGGTTCATCTTTGGTGAAGAATACTACACGTACACTACTTCACATACCGCTGAGTAATACTGTGGCATGCTCGTGTTTCGTTTGTCACAGTATCCTCTAAAGTATTAATCTTAGATGCAAAGATGTCCACAATTTCACGCACCCGAGAATTAATTGGTCAAAATGACGTCAAAGATGTTCTGTGGGATAAGAATCAAATGACGGGGAAGACCTGTTGTAAACCCTCGAAAAGATAAATTGGTTCGTCCTCGATATAGTAGTGCGCTTTACAGAAATCGAACTCTCCTCTTTGTAATAAGTAACACGGAAAATCTCGGTCACGAAACTACCGCCACTGTTTCCGTATTTGCTCCCAAGACAAGCCAAAAGACAGCTTTGTTCCGTCCAAAAAGCGTGTGCGACAAGGCGAAAAATACAAGGTATTTAAATGGTGCGTGGTGACCTAAAAACATTCGCTAATCAGATAACAGAATGAAAGTTACCGAAAAAAATGGCTAGGGTCACTAAGCCACCAATGAGCATAGCGGAATAAAGGTCGAGCAGGTAAAAAAATAGCCAAGGTTATCTCTCGATCGTTCTGGACAGTTCCGCAAATTCAGATTGCATCACTCGTTTTTCTCGAGGACGGAGGCGGTTATGGACGTAGAAAAATGGACTCTTTAACAAGACTGCGGCAAACAACTGATACCGGTTTGCTTCAACAGATCAACGTACTACCACCTTAACATATTCGGCCAGAATGACTGGACGCTGTTGTGAAAGTGGTCTTGCAGCTCAAATAATTAACGGTGAGGTCAAGAAAGTCCAACTCACTCCTCCCGGTTAACTACAAAACTACTTTCGCTCAGTATTGTAGGAACATTCGTGTTTTCTGGTATTATGTTCGGTGGTGTTTCATGGATACCTTCTGACAGTTACAAACTTGTGATTACGTGTAGCTTCGTAACGCAGTAGACATCTCTGCACAGTCCTACTGACCGCATTCAAGGATTTCAATATCAAAATTATTCTCGTAACAGTGAGTCGTCTTCTTGTATATTCTTTTCTGGTCAGCATGTCGAACGTGATGAAACTGTGTTTTGATCGAATAAATTAGTGATCAGATTAGTGAGGAGCAAACAGTAAAAATCATGCAATCGATTACCATTGTGAAGAAAATATCTTCGGCATAATCATCAACAAGAACCTGCTTTAGTAACAGTGACTGAGTGAACAATTTAACACTGTGGTTTCTGTTTTAAGAAACAAGACTTAATCATCACTGGACATTAATGACTCTTTAAGCCCATATTGTTCACACTGTCATCTCATCCTCATACTGTCCCGATGACAAGGGCTTCACGATTTTACCAGTGGACTGAAAAACTATTATCACGATTTTCCCACTTGCCATACTGTAGTTACTGGACCTCTGCAATGGTGATGATAGATCAAGAGTTAAACGCCACCATATCAATAGATTTATCGTAATCGAACAAACTGGTTAGTCTGGGCATTGTTTAGATTAAATCGTATATTACCAATGCGTTTCGGGGCGAACAGTGCAAAATATTTTGGCTTAGTCCAGTTTGCTTCAAGGATAAGTAGCATGCTTTATTCAAAGCTCATTACAGATGTGAAGGATGTGCCGATTTACCCCGACGCCTTTTGACCAGAAGATCAAAGAAGATCTGTATAAACTTTTAAAAATAAGAAACGTTTTTTGCAATTTTGTGATATTGTTTGCAAACATTAAAAAGGTAAGCTTTGAACTTACGATGTGCACGTTTGGAAAAAGTCTGCCATCAAGCTTCTGGGCTCACGGCCGAAAGCAAGATTTAAAGTTGTCGATACCTGGAACTGGTTAGCTCAAAAACAGTGAGAGAATCGTGCACGCAGGAATACATAGCCCAACAGACCTGTCGTCATATTCTATGGATCATCTTTTGTGCGACTATCTTATGGCAGTGCTGTGGATCTCAAATCATCATCATCATCATAAACAGCCAAACATCAGTGGTTCACACTGATGCTTAACTGCCACACAGTCAAGCAACAATCCCATAATAAGACCAGACGACTTCATCGGTTCTGATCGCCGGGTCGCATTAGCGTTTACTTTAATTAAGTACACTCTACTAATAATGCATGACGTTCTAAAGTAGCTGTTCGTGTTAAGTGGTCAATTCTCCATGGACTGACAGTGGTCTAGTTAAGAACAGTTTTGATGTACGTATGCAATTGTAACTCAACACAGACAAATGTAGTGTACTCAGCCGTGAGCTTAACCAAAAACCCTTGTATGTGTTATTCATTTAAATATACTCAATACCAAACAAGACTTTAAGCAGCAAATACATAGACTAACGTACACCATTATAACTCACCTGAAGACAAACACCTGAATATCATAAACAGCCGTGTGTTGTGGTTGACGAGCGATTACCGTGTAGATTCCCGCATCCTCTTCGGTCGGTTGAAAAATCGTTAATCCCGTTACTGAGATCGTGTAGTGAGAACCGGTAGAAATTTGTTTACCGCGAAACCTCCAGTCAATTATGGGCGAAGGGAGGGCTTGTATGGTGCAGCGGATAGTTACTGATTGAGTGGAGTAGGGAGAATCTTTGTCTTGTGTTTGATTGGAAGTGGACAGGGGAATCCATTGTTCTGTCGGACAGTCAGTTGCCAAAATACTTCGTTCGACAGTCACATCAACCTCGTCTCGCGCCATTTCACGAAAGTGATCGCCATCTTGTCTGCCCATGCGACAAGTGTATCTTAAAAGGCAAGAAACGTAGTAACGGTTATCTATGACCAAAGGAATATTTGGAATGCAAGCGCAACAGTAAGAAGCATAGAGCCAAGCACTATTGTTATAGACTAAATATCAGTAGTCAAAACACCATTCGTGTCGATGGGCACGGTGGTCAATACTGTTACCTCACGAGGATGTGGGCCGAGGTTCGAATTCCAGCATGTCAGACAGAAAACAGACGGCCTCCCAAAAGTGTGAAGTTCATGTCTACTGCTTATTTTCGAAAAGAGTTAGTTCAAGAGTATATATGAATGTGAAGGCTGCTATCAAACATGACTGGTATTTAATTCGTAAATATGATAACCGTTATAGCAGAAGCAGTGGTAAACATATGGGTAATTAATAGTCAACGCTCCATCTAGACTAACACCTCAGACGGTTTGTTTCATATCAAGCAGTTAATATAAAACCAGAACTTTGAAAATTACTTGCTTGTTTCCTGCTTTACTGCCAAAATCCAATAGTTCTCAATAGGAATAAACTAACCCCGAAACTCTTTCTACCTAGAACAGCCAACTTGAAATCAAACTTGTTTTGAACCAAATTTTAGATCTGATGTATTGTGCAGAATTGATTAATGAATAGCAAACTACATGGCGGGATTATTCGTGCTAACCAGTTGGATTCCTCAGTATGCTGATAGATGTCGTTTCTCATTCACACACACAAACACTATATTTTAACTTTTGGGCAATCATCAAAATTAGCAAATATTAAGGATATGTGTTTAAGTTAAAAATCAAACTATAGTCAGTACCAGATGTTCACACAAGGGCAGCTGGTTTCATCAACTTGTATTCATACATCATCCCGTAAAAGAACACACTGTTTACGTAACTACTATCCACTAATGACTGAGTTGACCAGAGAATAATAAGGGCGAAAATTAGATTTTTATTTCAGTATACTCTGCCCATATACCGGAACTGTACTGACAAGTGAAGGTGTAACTTACACAGAAATCTGTTAGCAAATGGGAACTGTTAGTTTCTGCAAACAAACATAAGGATATCTGCAATCAAGTGAGAAGTCAACTGAATTCTTTTTGTTCTCACTAAGAAATATACAGTTCATAAATTAAAGTATTCTACTTTAGCGTTGAAGGCTACTTGACTTGTGTGTTCCATGCAAAACCAAATTGAAATGAACTAAATAATAGCAGTAAATTTACACAACAGACGATCCGAGAATATCTGCATGTCATTAAACAGCATTAAGTTTCAGTAGGTCAACCTATTACTATAGGGGTTCTAGATTAAAAGATTGAAACATTCGACAACATCGTGATCGCCACAGAAACCAAATAAATCAATGGGTCAAATCGGTGCTTAACTGTCAGAACACCAAAAAGAAAAGAACAAATTATAAGAAGCGGGTAGAAAGATAAGAGAAACTCATTACGAAAAATCATTTACTTCTAAACATAAATGTTAAACATCAGAGTTCTTACACTGTACAAGCAAAGAAGTGACCTGTATATTATAGTAGGCTCACACCTTCGTAGTTATCTGGTAGATATCTGCCAATCGGCAGAGCAGTTAATAGATCACACTGTAAGACGGCTCCTTAGGGTTGCAATACATACCAAGAACAACACCGATCGACAAAGGTGAACGTGATTTATGTAAATGACCTGCTAGCATTGAACCAAACTAACGGTTATAATGACAATCAAAGACCTCAAAAAGAAAGCAGGTCTAGTGAACAGAAAATCGGTGAGAATGGAATCGTTGACTGAAGAACGTTTTTAGATTGCGACGTTTCCGTTTATGGTCTCGTTGTCTGTAACCAAAGTGTACAAAAACAATATTTACGCAATTCTTAAGGTAAGTAAGAACCTAGCGTTGAAAAATTGTTTGAACCAGGTGGAGAGAAATAGATGATTTTACCTTCAGACTTACTGATGCGTCTCAAATCGGTTACTTATCTGGTAGACGTTGAGCCGTGAGAGTACCTTCCTACAAT
>JTDE01000057.1:194676-219198 GCA_014338405.1 Paragonimus skrjabini miyazakii | reverse complement strand
TTTTGCTTGTGGTTTGCCTACCAACGTCGACACTAGACCCGCGCGGTCCACACTTCATTCTTCCATTTGGGTACTGAAACCAGATCATTACTGAAGGTAACCGGCTAACATTCGATGGATAGCAAATTCACTTTGTAATAGGTGCTCAAAAGTGCATCCTACTTTCAGTGGGGTTTATGTGAGTCGGTACTAAAACCTCTGTTCTTTCTACTTTTTGTTAATGGATTGGCGCTTTTAGTATCATCTTCATATTATGTGTCTGCTAGTGATTTAAAAATTGTCAGCACTCCTAATCTTGATTCTGTTCAATCTGACGCAGTAAAGCTTCCCTACTAGTTAGCCGAAGAAGATTTACTTCTCAACTCGGAAAAATGCTCAAATGTTATCAAAGACTGTAACAGGTTTACTCAAAAACAGCTCCCAACTACAAGTAGTCCGGGTAGGCCGATTCATTTTACTGAAGTTAAAGATCTTGGGGGTCAGATTTATGGGGGCATTGAAACTTGGCAGTAAAGAAATCAAGAGAGTCGTTATCTTTGCTCGCAAAAACCATCTCATTTAGAGAGTCGCAGGTACTTATTTTGCGGTATAAAAGTTCTGTTAAGTGTCACTTAGAATATTTTATTCAGGCCTGGAATCCAAGTTTACAAAAAGATCAACGAAGTCTTGAGTTCTTGCGGAGATTAGCTACCAAACTGGTACAAAGCGTCAAGCCTTTAGACTGCACTATTAATACGAAAACCCTCAAGTTATTTTTCCTTGAATGAAGGAGGCTCCTCGAAGACTTGATTAAGATCTTTATGATCCTAGCAGGTTTTGCTGATGTACCAGCTAGTACTTACTTTTAGCCGATTAGAATGCCTCATCTAATTGGGTACTACATGATAATCTCCTGACCCGTTCTTTTAAATGGACATAAAGACCAGGTTTGCGCACTGTATCGATATAGAGGGTTATGTTGACCGTGACTTCAGTCCTTCCAGGTGCAGCATTGTCGGACAAGCCAAAGGGCAGCAGTAAGACGAGAAATCAAATGCAATTACAGTGTTGTACGCTATACTACTGACCGCGAATGAATGCTAGGGTAGTGGGACACTATCCATACAGAAGAATTTTTGTTATAGTTTTGGCACTGTTGTTTTCCGATTAAGGTAACAGGGGTTGGAAAAGTTGCCCTTGAACAAGGAGCACTCCGGTCGTCCAGTAATTGACCGTGACCTCTGGTGTATTATACAATAAAGTCAAAAGGTATCCGATATCGCTTGAAAATCCTATGCAGTCTCAAATACATCCGCTGTGCGCAGCAGCGCTCAAATTCAGACATTAATGCCTTATTCACTGCAACCTCGGGTAAGGCAAACCTTTCATTGTTAATTGGGTCAGACTCTTGAGCCGTTGGCTCTGAGTAAAGTTCTCCAATTAAACCCTGTAACCCGTTGTCTCGCAAGTCGAAATTTGAGTCCCAAGCGCTTTTCTTTCACAGTTTCTGTTGACATTGGAGTGGGATCCCGTGGTCAAGCTGAAGTGAGAATTGCACTGAGTCCAAGAACACACCAGTGTGTGCTCGAGCGGATCTTATTAAACAGTCGCCTTTGCGCTGTCAGACTCAATACGTCGGTTAAACTTTATCGACGCAGATCAGAAAAACGTTGTGTATCCGTAATATTGGAATACGCCACAAAGCAGATATGTTCTGGTGTTACCACATGTGCGTTCTGCAACATTTATGTTAACCTTCTGAGGCGGACTAAACACTCAGACAGCATCATACTAGTAGGCGATCTCAATGCTCACCTTCTTCTTTGTTCTTTGGAGCAGAAGCCGCTGGGAAGTTTGTCGGATGTCCAAGCAAAACTCACTGATTGTGGCGAAAGACTGCTGCAGATATTTCTTTCTCACGATCTCTTTATTTCAAGCACCGCATTTCGACAGAGGAAAGACATTGTGTCGCATGGAGACCATCCTGTTTTTCACAGTCAAGGACAGAAGCTAGTCCTATTGCAATTAGTTATAATTGGTGCCCTGCTGTTTAAAACTGTCGTGCATTTCGAAGTGGCCACCTGAACTCGGATCATACTGTTGTGCATGACCGTTTTGTTTTGTTCTTGTTCCAGAGGTCATACCCCCGTATGTGCAAGATAATTACCTGACATTCGAGCGAGAAGAATTTAAAGAACGCTTATGAAAAGCACCGGTGGACAAACTTCTCAGTTCGGTCCGGGCGAGGGATCTTGACAAACACTGAAAACAATTCGCAGCAGCTATAAAATCTTACTATGAGGTGTGTTCCAAAGTAGATTTGCAATTTCAATAGGACTAGATTTCTGTCCCCTCTATAAAGCCCAGGAGTAAGCGTCGCTCGATTCCACCTAGCTCTAAATAAGGTGAAGGCCGTCGAGAATTTAAACGCAAGCCGACCAACGGTTTGCACAAAGACCGTGAGCACCGCTTTGTATAAAGGTCGAAATAGGTTTTTGATATGAGAATAGCAGACGGCTTTTCCGTTTGATCCGTGGTCGTGCTGTCTGGCGAGTCGATGTAAGTTAAACCATAGATGAAACTTTTGGTTCACTTATCACCAGTCAGTCGCGCCGAGTTGACAGATCAGCTGAACCCTCTGAGGAACCCCATCCAGTCCACGCAGACGGTGGAATTCCAATGGTCCGTTGCTACGTTTCTGATCACCTTTGTTCGGCAACAGAAGTAATTCTTATACTCAATTTACTGAAATGTAACAAATCTTCTGTAATAGATCTCCTCTCTCCTGTTTTCAAAGATGGTGGGAAGAGATCGGTAGCAGAACTGACAAAAATCTTCCAGAAAACCTGGGAAAGTGAGGAGGCACCAGGTGATTGGTGCTCATCAAAGGTAATTCCTGTTTTAAGAAGATGACCCGAAGTTTACGTGACAACCATAGAGGCATCAGTCTAGTGTCTGTTTCGTCCAAATTGCTCGCTGGTCTTAAGTTACGTCGGTACATTAAGCCCACAGAAATTCAGATACGTAAAGAACAGGCAGAGTTCTGGTCCGGTCATGGGCGCGTTGATCAACTGTTTACCTAACGACTGATCTTCAAGAACCGGCATTCTTATAGGCAGCCGACGGTCGTGGTATTTTTAGACATAAAGACTACTCCAGATTTGGTTGCTCGTGGCGTTTTTTGACATTGTCTTCTGTGCAAGGAAGGACCAGGGAACCACAGACAAAATGTATCTACCGTAACAGGCCTTATATTCTGAGATCAGTAACTGTTGGTTGAAACGGCATATTGATCAAGCAACAATTTGGTCACTAAATACAACGACTCTGACTGCCCCACTGAGTAAAGAGGTTAGGTATCGTCTGCCTGACTGGAGTTCTCGTGATCACTCAAATCGCTGATTAGAAACGGTATTGGAGATAGCAGTGTGTCGATGTCAGTGGCGCGTCTGCATCTATACCGTTTGTTGTTCTTCAGCCATCCTATTTTATTATCATTATTATTATTATTGCTATCATTACTATTACTCTAATCTTTTTAGCGATATTTCTTTCAGTATGATATTCCTTCTCACTGCTTATGTCAGTGGCAACTCGATACAAAACATACACACCTATCAAGCTGGTGGCTACTAAGATGATGATGTCATGGTGATCTACAAGCCGAGGGCAAATAGTGTTCCGTGATTAATCTTCTTCCCACAGAATAGTGAACGTAAGAAACAAGCTTCCTTCATAAGGCCTCGAAATCACAACTGTCAAAATATATAAGCGCAAGTTAGATCAGGACTGGTTTAGTGCGTACGTACACTAAAGTAATGCTTTCTCAGGTATACGCCACGACACCAGACGCGAAATAAAAGTGCCGAAAATTGTGCAAAACCGAAACTATATTATACGGTAATTACAGTGGGTCTCGATCGGCGCTAAATGACACCGATACGCAGAAACGGCTAGAGAGGTTGGAGATCCGACTATCGAGCGCGCGAACAAACCGACAGAAGAGTGTGTATGCCACCCTTGGCGCACATAGGCCGACAAGCAAACAAACAAACAAGCGCGTTCGCATGCAGCAAGAAGATGGCAGACAAAGATCTTTATGATCCTCTGCACGATTTTAGCTAAGATTTTGAGAAGGATTTCACACATCGTACAGCAGGCAGGCTGGGATTATCTCCAGGTCACTAGACTGGAATCGAGTTTTACTCAGTTTAATTTAGAGTTGGAGAGCTGTTCACTTCTCGTGTGTACTTATGTCTGTGTAATCCATATGCACATAAATATACTGTATATGGCTCTAAAGTAAATAGCTGTATATATGTAAGTACAAGCGCACGTCTTTATTATGCTTCTAGTATGAAATATTGTTACTAAACCTTTCATAGTAGATGTGAGGTACTATATTCACACAACACTGCCTGACCTATTTCAAACAGAGTGATTACAACTCTGTTGTTTATCGCGGAGATGCATAAGAAGTAGACTGACGTGATTTACCGTGTCCAGTCACAAACGACTGAAACCTGCCACTACGTTACCACATCTCCACTATGGACTATCGGACCCCATTATCTTACGCTTAATATCGTTTCACTATTACTTGATTATTATTACAGTCCCTAAAAACTTCATTTTCCCCCTTTCTCTTCTTATGTTTTGCTAGCTCATGACATCTCTTAGACATCGCCGAGTTGCAAAAGCGGCACAAAAGCTAAGATAGCGCCGATAAAATTTTACAACCCTTAGTATCTTATCATACGTTACATATGGTCGCCCCTAATAAACAGATCTTTGGCTGGAACAGAGAGATACTGACTTTAAAACCATTTGTGAACACCGGAAGAAACATCAGTAAAAAAGATGAAAACAGTCTTACATTATGGGATCTACCAAATTTGTCCCGACAAACAGTGTTTAGAGCGTACATGCACTAAATTAACGCTTCCCAGCTGTACGCGGAAGATACCAGACACGAAGTAAGAAAACAAATAATTTAGAGAGGCCGGAAATATTTTATACGACATTTACAATAGGTCTCAACCAGTATTAAACAACACCGATACGCGAAAACAGCTAAGGAGGTTAACTATACGACCGTCGAGCACGTGAGCAAACAGAAAGTATGTGTGCGGCGCCATTAGCGCGCATAGGTCAACAAGCAGGCAGAGAAACAAACACGGTAACATACAGCAAGCAGGCGGTAGACAAAGATTCTTCAGATCCTATGGACAATGTGAACTAAAATTTTGGGAAGGATTTTACACATCGCACGGTAGAAAAACCGGGATTATCTCCAGATCACTACAACTTGGTCTTTACCCTTAAACATTTGCTCCGATTGCTAAAAACAGCTAGGTCAGAGATGAAACAAAGATAACCAGTAGATGTGATATGGTGTGCGATACTAATGCTTTCAACAGACAGTTCTGTACGGACTTCATAAGCCAACTTGGGGTCCACAGGGGTCCTAATTTCCAGGAAGACAGTTAAAATTATGTACCACTGCGACCACTATGACAGGGAGCATCAATGAAACGGTACGTTCCTAACCAGTCTTCTGTGCAAGCTTCACGCTCACTCAACATTTTGACTGGTTTCGTCTACAAGACCTTAAAAGCGAACTCAATCGAAAATGTAAAATACGTTTGCCCAACTTGTAGGGTTGACGTGAACTCAGGATGGGATCAGAGGGTCGGACCGCAGATGGTATTTATCCTCCGAAGGTATTATTTTCACTTTTTCTGTGTATTTTGAAACATACATAGATTTCCGTGTAGTTAACATCTGGTTAGATACGTAGTTTTACTTTTCTCCGGCACTTTCCAGTGTCAACATGCTATATTCCCGGGGTAAGTGTTACGGTTTTCCACGTTTGATTACCTTCCAGGTGATCAGACACTTGCTGGATATCGATGAGTACCAGCTGGCCGGATCTAAAGGATCTGTAAAGGACAAGTCAGTGTGCGCCAGATCCTCGTCCACTAACAATTTAAAGCGCCTTTCCTAAAGAGAAATCGGAACTTAGTTTCAACAGACATCAAACTATAGGACGCAGTGGAGTTTAGAAACAAACCGTATATTTCCTGCAATGTTTGGAGATGTGATAAGTAGTTAGCACTAGCCTAGTCTGGGATCAACGGCAGTAACCAGGAGGAAAAAGAAAAAGAGGCGCGAGATGGGCTACAGCCCACTCATTGGCACTCAAAACGCACCAAACTAAACGTGCGTGGAACCTTCGAGTGCGTTAAACAACGCTCGTAAATGTTCGGATTAAACGACCTTGAACAGAATAGTAGATGAGCCGTTAGGAAAAAGGCAGGCATTCGCTGCGTGTAATTAATTAATCAACTGAAGAAAGTGGCACTGAATTCACATCAGGTCACCTGTAGCAGGCGTACACATAATCATACGTACAGAACAAACAAACGGGAAAACACGGTTACAGCTGTGATCCTTAGAGAAGCCACATGATCACTGGCCTTATGTTTACATCTAGGAGCGGCATGTGACCCATCCCATTACTGCTTACCACCAGCTCCGCTTACGGTTCACCTCAGCATTGGAAGGTCCATCAAGATAGTCGATAGAAAGATAAAAAGCTGTTAGTCGCCCTTTCGAAGTTGTCAGACGGGAAACGGGAAATTTTTATCTCGTTACGGAGGTAGTCATTAGCTCTGGACTTCCTCTAATTAGGCTTAGTACGTTACGGTCGCTGCAAAGCTGCTTGCAACTTTGAAGGTACACGTTTAAAGTGTTTAGTCATTGGTTACTGGAAAGGTACTCCGTTTTAACATCCATACGCTTGGTTTCTGGTTGCATCCTATGAATCTGAGTAACCCCGCACTTTATAAAGAGTGATACTGCTGCTCAATCATACTCCACCTTCGATTAAATTAGAAAAGAGAAAGGTAAACAAAAGATTCATTTTGGCGTACTGGTAAGAGGTTGACGGATGAATCCTAGCAATATCCTAGCTTTGATGTAGACTTGGGTTGTGTGGTTCTGCGTTTTGAGAATGTCATTCACCATATTCCATTGGTTTCACTGTTTGCCGTGTTGTTTCGACAGTTACTCGCAGGAGTTGTTCGCGTGTAATTTTCCAATGTCTTTTGGATGAACTTGATAGTAAATCCAACTGAAACGCTTAGTTAGACACTCATCGAAGTCTTTACACCATAGCCCAAAGGCCGAAGGACAGGTATGCTTTGGTTCAGTGTGGTAGGGTTGTAGTAGCCGTCTGTTGATTGGTCTCAGCTACCCCGATGATCAATCTCTTGAATTAATTCATCTTAAGACATAGTGAGCAACTCAGTATCATGCCGACTGTTGGTAAACGACCCGATCTTAACAGAAAGCTGTGCAAATTCCTCAATGTACCGTCGTGTGATGGCCGCTGAATTTTTGCGAGCACATGATGCGCTGGAACAGCCTTCAGCCCCGTTTTCGTGAAGCAAGGTAAAATTAACGGTATGTTTACAAAATATTTTTTGTTGCTCCTCTCTCTGTGCTGTTACCAACCAAGATTTAACAGTTCTTCAAGCATCCACAAAACAGTGGAATGTAACAACCGGTTTTGTCTACATTATCTATGTCTTTGGCCTCAAACCTGCCTACAAGCCACTAAAATCAATAAAAGATAGAATCTAATCATCGATTATCAAATAATTGGCTTTCAGCGTAGCAGTACTCCGTTCATCCGACTTTTCAAGACGGGTTATCTACATTTCCCTCCTTGCTGTCTAACCATTAGTCTCACCGGTGCCCTATTCAGAAATATTCTACACTAATTAAATGTGCTACAAATAGCATCTTAAACGTTCTACCTTCTCCTGTTCATTCTTGTTTCGTCTCCATCGGGGTAGACGTAGCGAACATGTTTATTTTTACAGACAGTAGAAGTTTATGAACACTGTTCAACGAATCCATCTTTTGTTGTCACCAGATCGGTACTGACCTATTTGTTTTTGTATGTGACCTTGCGAACCAATGCAAAAAGATCTTGGTGAAATTCATGAGTTTGATTGTATTAATGATGCAGGCGATTTACAGTCCTCATTACTAACGATCTCAGCGCACCAAAACTTTATCCTACTTGTAACAAACGCTAAATAGACAGCAGGATTTTCTTCAGGATTGTTTGACTTTCGCAATTTTTTGACATGTTCACTGAGAAAAATGCAGGCTGATGAAGTAATCTATCTGAGAAAGTCACCGTTAGGCCACTATGTCTTAGAGGACTAATGAATGTATGTTCATTAAGACGATAATTAGATAAATTGCAACTGGTCAGCGAGAAGACACACGGTGGGGGACAAACCACCACTAACAGGATAGTCCACAAGCATTATCTCACTATAACTGGCATGGGAATTGATTGATAGACCCACGGAGATCACAAGCAAAAATTAATATCTTACGGCGACAAAACACAGAAAGGCATAATCTCATCAAAATCCCATTAAACGTCTCATGGTGATAAAGTGGCGACGGTCTTAAATGACGTCCGAATACTCTGTAGATAACTGCTGATGACCAGCTAGTAAACGAACTTCGAATTAGGACAGCGAGGTGTTTGACAATCGCTTTAATTATGGAGTTCTTGCTCCATACCGAAATCGCGCCGGGTAAATGTTTAATTGTCTTATCTTGTCTTTGGCGTGCCCGGCTGCGTGCTAACACATTATGCACATCATCAGTATCATATATGGCAATACGTCAGTGATTCTCGTTGAAGCTTAACTACCCCTCAACCTTGAAGAAAAAAGTAAGCAGCTGCCGATAAACCAGAATCGGAGGGGAACTATAATCAAATACTGAACGACAAATTGTCTACACCTTACGAACACATAGCTTAGCTGTAGGTGAAAACAAGGCGTTATCGGCAAGACGTCAGGATACAACAGGCTCGCAGTGGTTAACTAGAATCGCAAAAGCACAGTGGAACTACTATCTGTAATGTGATAAACAGCATGTGATTGAAAACGCTGTGTGTTAACCAGTTCTTAAAGGCATTAGTGAATGTCGGTTTTTATCGCCACAGTGACCACTGGATGTGAAAAACTTTCTTTCACTTTCTGTTTAATAATTCTTCCAAAAAAATCATTCTATCTTAGAAATTTGCGGTTTGGAAAAACTGCTACTTTCTTGCCTCCATCAGGCGAATTCTTCCTGATTTACTAATGAGATATTGAATATGGTGGACATTTTTAAAGGACTCATCATTGTTGATTTTAGCATGTCGTTTCTCCGTGCTGTATTTCTGCAGACCTCTTGGATGAAAAATCAGGACTAGATGGACTGACAGCAAGTAGATTAAATTCTCTTGTGCATTATTCTCACGAAACTTTCACTATGATCACCTATGGTAATCTATCTACCAACTCTCATGTCAATTATTTCGAATGAACACTGACAGACTAACTATCCTCTCCAATTTTATGGCTTTGGCTCAACCCGAATGCGTTCTCGTTAACTAACTGTAATGGATTTACATCTTATTATTATTTGTACATGTTTTCTAACATTTAGAAGGCAGCAGTCTGGTGATGACTTTCTCCAACACATATCTTCACTACCTTGAATTCCATTAAGGAGTTCCTCTATTAATGTCAGTAATGACATGCACTTTTCAGTCGGTGGGAAATATTTTTGAATTGGAAAGTGCAAGAGGCTGAACAGGTATAAAAGTTTAACAACGTGGCCAGAGTTCTAATCCCAACTTCGGTGAGGATAGGTGCTACGGAGAAGTTGTAAAGAGAGCTTTTGATAGAGACTTATTGGACTGTCGGTTTGAATGCGAAACCTGCGGTCGGATATGAGTGACCTTCAACTTGAAGGGATAAAACTAACACACAGTGTAGAACAATACTCACTGACTCGGTAAAACTAATCGGAAAATATTCTACTCACCTAATTCCGCTGATTGTCATGTATAAATGAGAAGTAGGAAAATTCAAAATGAGGAAAAATTAAGCAAAATTCGACTTCATTAGTCATCAAATCGTACAGTGAAACTGCAGTTGGAGAAAAGTGTCGTTATAAAGTTGCCTTAGACATTGCTCACCGCGTGCGTTATCACAAGCGAGGATTATACTAAAATAGAATTATAATGAAAGACATTGAAAACCAAAAGTGAATGAAACCGTATTAAATAAGTGGATCAAAAAATATATGGATTCATGTTCGTCAGTGAATGTGGCATATATCAGAATAATTACAATGTCCACAGCTGAACAGACTACACTTGCTTCACCTGCGCGATCGTATTCTTTATAGTTGGACATCATGGTGTCACGTGATCACTATGTAATTTTATTCGATCCTTCAGTTTTTTCTCCAAATGTTGTTCCATGCAACAAACTGTCGACTGGAATACAGAATGAGGACCACAGCTGTCACAATCTGTGGATTAAAGCAAATGATTGCTTACCCGGGCTCTCAGAAATCAATCATTTTAGGAAGGTTAAATTACTTACTGACAGAACATACGTTCGCGTCTCTGATGCAAGTAGAAATGTGCTCGAGCTCTTTACAGAATCAGATCACATACTGATATTTTAAACTTGCTCTCAGGCTAAGAGCGTCTGTCGTTTTGTAAAACAGAGCAAGAAGAATGACGAACACATTCTACTATTACTACTGTCGACGGTGTGTTCTCAGTAGCCAGAATATATAACTTGTTTTAGATAGACTACGCACATATCGGATTAGGTCACCAATAAACGTTAACAAGATCGTCTGAAAATCTGTAGCTGCTTAATCAACATGGATTCTGCGTAGTCAGCTATGGCTCACACATTGATGGATCAACAGTAGACCTGCTTTGTATATATTCCAAATGTAAATAAAACAAGCAGGAGGGTAATGGTGAAAATATACGTTAGTTACAGTTCCACGTCTATGGCGATGAAGACAATCTTATGTACCAACTACGAAGTGTTCCGTTAGTGCAAACAGAACCAATTACACCACCCATCGGCACGGGTCAAGTCCATTTGGGGAAAACAGCTGAATAGCGTGTGCATACAGAACCAGTTAATCATTTTTTGGGGGGCAATGAACTCCGGTCTAGCGTCTAAACTAGATGTATTCTTAAACGACCCTACCGTGCCATCACAAAGTATACACAAGTTTATCTGTGACATTCTGCAGCCTTATTGTTGCAGATACTCGGGTCTTAAATACTTGAAAATACAGTCCTAGGGTTTTCGTGTAAATAGTCTGTTATTCATGTTGTTCCATGTGTATAGATTTACATCGATTTCATTTCATTAACTAAACCTGTTCCGCATACGTAATTTGTCACATGATTCTCAATCTGTATGGCACCAGTGTCGGTTGTCATTGTTGATAGTCAATGCAGTGTAAACATTTTATTTGCTTCAAACATGCTGTTCTAACAAACATCTTTTTTTCAGCTAATCTACCATTCTATCAACATAAATCAACGTTTTCCTTCAAAACTCAATTACAAAATATTCTGTACAGAACAATCTCAGTAGACCAGTATGACAGATATCGACGATTCTGTCTTACAGAGCCTATATATTTGGGTTGATAAAGTACCGCTAACACGTGTCAAACGAAACATTTCCCGTGACTTTTCTGATGGCGTCTTAATGGCTGAAGTGATGAAACATTTCTTCCCTAAATATGTGAATTTACACAACTTTCCAATATGTAATGCATCCGACGCGAAGAAGAAAAATTGGCAATTACTCAATTGGAAAGTGTTTAAAAAGCTCAACTTTGAACTATCTGATGATGTGATTGATGCATTGGTAGCGGGTCGACCGGGAACAATTGAAAAAGTACTCCTGCTCCTTAAAACAAAAATTGAACGCATGGTTGCTGACGATAGAGGCCATGGTTATGATTGTCGTCCGGAGTCTGATCGTTTCCAAACTCCGATTACCGCCAGTTTGCACATGCAAAACCCAACCACACAACCACGGGTCAAGAAGCCCACTGGACCTCAGAGACTGGCAAATGCTCGACCTCATCATCCTGTGCCTACATCCCAAATGGACTCCTTCCATGCAGTACCATTACAGCGAACAGGTATGCAAAATGTCTACCCCGGTGATGGTCAGTTACCTGGCTCAATTGATACCGCAGGCTATGTTGCCCGTACCTTTTACGATGAAAAAGTCCAGGAATGTTTAACTCTTGAGGAGACGGTAGAGATTTTGAACGCCAAAATTCGTCGACTTGAACATTTGATAAACTTGAAGGATCATCGAATCGGGGAATTACAACAAATCATCGTTGGGTTCCGTGGTCAGGGTGTATTGTGAGGAGGAATGTGTGTTTTATACTCGTTGCAACATCCTTTAGACTGATTCATCGGAAGCATTGCATCCTGATTCAAATGTTTGCTCCCTTTTCATGTACATAGATTAATATGCTAACAAAACGAGGCCATATTTTTCGTATGTTTCTAAGAAAAAATGTGAATACAATTGTGAGTAGTTAATTCACTCTACTAAAATGTTACTTTTTTGGTCGTACGCGAAATGAACTTTTGCACTATCTGTTTTGGTGAATGAAAACAAACGAGTTTTAAACCGCGTTTACTACTGTTCAAGTTTTTGTAATTTAGAACAGAACTTTAACTGATCGGTCTTCAGGTAAAATATCTAGTTCGAATCTTGTCCACATGATTGCTGATTGGTTCTAGTATCTCTACTCAGACGGACCTTATAAACAGGAGACCAACAGCCGGATCACTGCTGATATGAGCTCAAATTTTGCATGGCGAAATCGTCGTAGTTTCAGGCAGATTGTGATTGGGTTTCCAACCTTGGAAAACATCCGTTTCGTTGATTAACAAAGATCTGTCCGTGTAACTCACTTGAAGATTATGATTGAATGTTAACGGGATTCAAGTTTAATCACACCAAAGTAGTTTACCTCATCGACAGAAAATATGATAACATCGCCAACGAAACACTGCACTTCAACATGTAAGCAGGGGCCCGAACCACAATACCTTCTGGTCAGGTTCTTGGTCGTTATCAACGAATAAATATACACCTGATTGTTCTAATGACCACGGAAATAAACAGCATTTTCTTGCCTGCATATGTACGATCAACTATCCGGTTGTTTTTGAAGGTGTCAATCCAAACTGGGTATTATTCTACTCGAATGTGCAATGCTTTGAACACAGTGGGTTGCACACTCTTCCGAACAACACCGTATTCAGTCATTCCTTTCATTTATGTTCTCTGGGTGAATAGCAGACTCGGTTGTTCGGAACAAACGAGAGTGTTTGCCCACAAAATTGATTTGGTCGTTCAAGGGTTTCACTAAGATGGTCTTCATCGCATTCTTGTTCGTTCGTTCTGATTATGTACTGATTATCGCTGGTGGTCCCAGAGGAGGCTAGACTTAATTGAATTTTTTTTTTTCGGCTAATCTGGAGTTACACAGTTTACGGTTTTCCTAAGCATGTTTTTTTGCTCCGTTCCTGCTGGGACTGTGTACAAAGACTGGCTATACACAATCAATAAGAGACATTCTATTTTGTCGTACCTCTTTTTTACTAATGAAACGATGACTATGCCCAGAGGGTCTCTCAGCTTGACCCAAACTTGTTAGTTGAACACCTTTATCTGATAGATAGCACGTTCTTTCACACCATACCGGCAGCTGCAGAGCCACAAATAATCGTCAGCTTTCCCAAAAGTTGAGTTTACCGGTTCCATCTTACCCCCCTGTGATTACTAACAGCTTATCTGACTTGTCAAATAGGTAACGGCTGATCTTTGATAAGGTTTCAAACTGTAGAGGGATATGTACTTGCATAATCAAGTCAGACTAGCCGGTATCATTTGTTATTATCATATACGAATACGGATTGAAGATGAGGTTGATTTGAGAAGATTATTCAATAAAGCAAGTGATATTCACGCTGACAAAAACAGTACTTTCGTCAAACAAATATCACCGAAAAATCAATGTACGGCCTTAGTTACAATGGTTTGTATCGGACAGTCAGTTGAATATTGTATAAGTTTATTGCAATATGTATTCACTTCTCGCACCGTCATCTATCGCATTAGCTGTGACATAGGCATTCGGGCAAAAATTACGGAATAAAACGTATTTATTTTGTATGCTTGCCTAATAAATCCCTACAACCATAACTTCACGTTAAGTTGTTTCTGTGTACGCAGTTTTGATTGCTGTATGTTAATCAATTATCATTTCTGAAATATAGCAATCCAGATGACAGTATGAAATAGATGAATGACTGAATCAAAATATGAAATTTTTGATTTTCCGACTCAATTTCATAGTTTGAATAATAGAGCACTCGCCGCGTTTGTGCATGTTGTTTCTGGCACTGGCTTGAGTTCAGTCGATGTTCAGATTTTTCAGTATGGTAGCCTAACTTCGAAATTTCACCAAACTTATTGTTAATACACTCTCCAATATGATCATTTACAGTCAGCGCCGATTCTGAATTCACTATGCTACTCTCTCTGTAAAGATGCGTGCATGTACGCACGAAAAAATGAATTTGTGTTTGTGTGTTTGTGTTTATTCCATAACCAAACTCCGTCGAGTGTGTGCACCCTGAAAGCAATGTGGACGATTGCCTTGATGATCGAAACTATTTTAAGTGGTTACTGCACATATTGGCTGCAAGTTGTCTGTTGTGCGAGGAACTGTGAATTGGTGAGAGTAGTTTTACGGAGTTAGAGGTGATCGAGCAAAAGCTAGGAAACTAATACAGAAATGCAGGGGCCCGGTCTGGAGTGACCGTACCAGACTAGGTGGTGTCTGCTTGAGGGAATTATCTGCTTAGTTATGGTAAACATACACTGTGATTCTCCTCTATACATCGATATCATCAAGATTAAGAAGACTTAACAATGTAATCACCTCTGGTGACAGAGCGACATTTGACTGATGCTTATGAAGCAAGCGTAGATCGAGCACATTGGCTAGCAAACAGTAGACAGTCCAAAGACAAGCAGGCTGCCCCAGATTTAGGTGTCCGGTTTATCGACCTTGAACGATAGCCTCGACAACTACTCCTCATAAGAAGGGCTGCTTACCAACTTTTTCGAGTTGTCTGTAGGCACTGATGGGTCCTCGTGATCACTCAAACCGCTGGTTAGAGACGCTATCCGAGATGGCGATGTGTTGTAGTCAATGGCGGACCTGTGTGAATACCAGTTCTAATTCTTCCTGTTAGCCTTCTCTCATTAATTCTCAGCCTCCTCAGTAACTTTTTCTTCTAGGATATTCTACGTCACTGTTGAGGTGAACGGCGGCCCGAGCCACAGTACCTTTTGATCAGGCTCATGGCTGTTATGATGATGGTGACGATGATGATGTTAGCAGTAACTACTGTGGTCTGACCACTATACCACCGTAGACTGCATCCTGTTATGTCATATCAGGATCTCTCCTGGTATGGGCTAGCCCACAACTGCTAAAAAGTATGAGTGAACCCATCCGGGTGATTCAGACCCATAATCGTCACTTTCCGTTTTCAACCATTATTGATTATGGGGTATAACAAAATATATATATGAAATCCATATTTTCATCACAAGAGCAATCGTTTATTTTGTGTACTGTAGTTCACTTTTTCTACATCTTCAACTGTTCTCAGTGTGGACTCACCCACAAAAGTGGTGTCCTGATTTACAAACTGGCGAATAAAAACATCGTCATCTACTTATCTGTCGGAACTTATTGAGATTATGGCCTGACAGAATAACTTGTTGTTCCACATGTCTTTTTGTCGATCCCACTTTCTGGATGAACAAGGTTCACCTGGTAATCGATGTTTGGTTCGACAGTGATTCATGTTGCAGGGACTTATATTCTCGACACGAGGGCTATCAAGTTAGTTTACCGAGCTACGTCTTCAAGACGATTCTGACAATAATAAACTGGCTTAAAACGGACGAAAACCATTTTGAAGCATCAATGACGTTCTCAGGTCTGAGCATCCTCTCATTTACACATCATCTTTATCATCGTTCATACTAAAGGGTTCGCAATTGCTACTAACGTGTTTTAAGCAGTCTCAGAAAGGGAAGAAGAGGGAAATTCTGTTTATGACTATCAAATATCTATAATGGAATAATCGACACCACGACGCTGGAGACAACTTGTAAGCAATCAGTTAGATAAAAAACCCAGATTAAAACGACATACGTGAGACAGATCATTCGGGTTTTTCGTTATGTTTTACTGACCGCTCTTAACTAATGGACAACTTCACCAAACAATAGTTACATGCAAACCAATAAATGCAATGAAGTTTAAAATTTCCCAAAATTTATAATCACGGATTAGACGAGTCAACCCAGACGAAGTCAATTTACAGTGGCTGACTTATTAACAATCGTCTGCACCTATTCACTCCAAATTTTCCCTTACCCTCTTAGCACTTTACTTCGGTCAATTGTAGCATCAATAGTTTGCTAAGCTCGACAAGTTTAAACACAACACAATCAAGCAAGTGTCCTTAAAGACCAAACAAATTAGCCACGTTGACCTTGACTACCGAAAGTTAGTTTTCTTGCCTCATGATTGTAGACTCGATGAAGCCATTCGAAGCGGGTAATTGTACGTAGACGTTGATGGTTAAGCAACTGGTTGCTGTTTTCGTCATCTGCCTTGACAGACCGCGTTTGGCTGTCATACGGTTTACTATATTTGCTGGTGCAACAACTAGTGTCAGGCGGTAGTTATGTAAAATCCTCCAACCGCTAAATGAAATCAACACGTGGTTGGCAGGGTTTGTCTAAACTCCACGTTTACTAAGTCGATACTTCGTAATTAATTAGTAGGTTTAGCAACCGGTTATGTGTTACCTTCAAAATTCCACGAGCAGCCGATTCGCTAGTACATATGTTGTACCTGTTATTTTTCATGCATTTTAAGTTACTTAAAAATGTATGAGTAAGTGAACTCTGCTTTGATTTTACGCGAATCGTGGATCACTATCCATTGTCAACGGAGATCAAAAACAGTAAACCCCGTCATGTTTTAAACTGAACAGCAATTCATGGTTTCAATTCAAATCAATTTCATAACGTTTTCTTAACAAACCACCCAGATTGTTCAAGAATGCTACACAAGTTTTTACCTGCAAATACTAGGTGTTTTAATACGTTTTAAAAACTGTACATTCGGTTGCATTGTTCGTCAAACCGTAGACCATCTCCGTAAGTTAAGTAATAAGTAGGGGCGTAAGTCAGGACTTGGTATCATGCGTTCCTCACCGACGAATCAACTTCATAGATGATCTTAGTCACTGAAAGATTGGAGAAATAACTATGGCAAAAATGAATCAAACGTGCCCGTTGTTCGTTTCCACAGAACACCAAGAAACCAGGTTCCTCAAATGCGTTGAAGAGAATAAATGGTCCACAAACGAGGCATGCGAAGTCAACGCATTCCCTGTATATGATCCGGTGGACTTGGGAAACTCCGGTCCAAGTGTCTGTTCAACGGAGAGTAAACTATCGCTTACCTCCGAACGGATTGGCACACAGCACATATGGCAGAAAGTCGGATCAATCTGGGATAAATCTGCCATATCCGAAGACAAAACCGGTACTGGGGTGTTTAAATAGGCAGACGAGACGCGGGCCATTTTCTTCTCTTTGGCACGTTGATTCTGGAACCAGACTTGCACCACGCGCCTGGTTAATCCGATCATCGCCCCCAGTCGATCGCATTCATGAACTGACGGTGTTTTGTGATGAGCATACAAAGAATGCATACAACGCGACTGAAGCACTGTGATGCTCGTCCGATTTCGACGAATACCTGCCGTAGAACTAGCCGTGGATGGCAGAACTGATTGATGTGGTTTGCTTGTCTCGATTGTTAATGTGCTGGGTGAAGGTAAACTGACAAGACTGGAGGAGATGGAAAGGTTTGTATTAATTCGTGAATTCGGTGTGTTTCCAAATGAAAATGGATAGAGTGATGTGTTGAATTTGACCGACTGAGAACCTGTTGCACTCAAATCAAGCGGAGTATCGTATTCGGTTAGCTCGGTTGGAGGTGGATTTATCCTCTGATTTAGGGCCGCCAATACCAGTGCTTCCAGCGGTTGAGGGAATTGAGTTGAATTGCTCAAAAGTGACCCTGTAATGTCCGAACTTACAGGTATACCTAGTGAACCTGTAAATCGGGGGTTTGGAGGCGAAGTTCGCGGTGGGGTTGATTCCGCCAACGTGAGTGGGTTATTAGTAAGCTAAAATGAGGAAAATATTTTGGATGTGATAGTAAGGTTATTGACCAATAAAGGCGAGGCTTAATTGGCTGTTCCAAGTATTCTGGTTAATCACCTTACAATTTATTCAGCATCTGGAAGGTTAAATTGAAAGAAATAGTCTTCGATTCGATTCCTGTCTAGGCTGACGCATAGTGCGGCTTGGTTTACGGTCCCTGTACCGTTCCTCATATTTTGAAAGCGTTAAATAACATAGTTATGAAATTTTTAAAACGGTAGTCAAAATAAATAAACAATTGCACGGTTTTCGTTTAAAGTAAATTCCTTCCACATTCACAAAACTAAACTGGCTGAAGCCAAAGTTTATTTTATAAATATGCACTAATACAAGTGAATCTAACTCAAGTGACCAGACGAAAATGGCTACTTCCCTAGTTCCACCCTCATTCGAACGTATCCGACAATAATTGTTAGCGCTGCGAAATCCTATTCGTTCATGTAGCCATTTTGATGACAAATGATAGTCACAAAAACCCAAACAACTGTACATCCTCAATTCGCATTTATCGTATTAAGCTAAATGCATGACGTTCTGAGGTAATCTAGATTAATTATATAGACTCATTTGAGCAAACTGCATCATCCCGGCTGCAATGTGTTCCCACTTGTACAACCATGGTGGGTTTCTTTTCAAACGATCAGTTTATAAGACAATTTGTTTTATGTTGTCGCTTTGTGCAACTGCTATCTCGACTAAATGACATCAAGCACATTACTATAGTGTTGATCGAACACGTTTCGTGATTTCGAAGATCCATTAGTTTGTATGTTCATTAAGTAATGCACACATAACCTATCGTCCTAATTTGTCTTAATCAAGCTAAAGTACACCAACAGCCGATTTTTGGTTTATTCAGACCGTCGGAGCGACGGCTACGTTTGCGTGATCACGGGCACGTTGTATGCCTCACATGGTGGACTTGGACAACTCCTCAGAGAATCATATTGTTGAATAGCATGAGAGCGCTATTCAACGTTACACGATAAATACAGAAGCATGCATGATTTTAAGCATAATACTGTTGTCCGAGTGGTCATCTAGTAGTAGGAGACTGTTTGCCAAGTTCCTTTAAATGGACGATCTTTATTCGTAATATATCTTCACTTAGTTACTACGACCTGTCCTTACCATCAACAGTTATCTTCTAGTTCCTGTAAACCAGCTACTTGAAAGCTGCTCAATTTCGACCTGGAACATTTGCTAAGCTTTCTCCGGTTGCTTATACATGTTATGTGAAAACAACGTGGGACAAAAAAACCTAAAACGATATAGTTTATAAAAACGTTGCAGATTATATGAATACAAACACATATTCCAAAATGACTCACTAGATAGTATACTTTAGGTAACCAACTAACAAATTAGCGCATACGACCTGTGCTACAGTTGCGCTGTTCAGAAGGATGGCATACTTTAGCTTTACTTACGGTATACCTAATTCAATCCTGTTGAATTGGTAATTAGGAAGTGAAACAGTTAACTGAAGATATTGCAGCATATTCCCCGGTTGGCAATGATCAGTATAATTTTGTCAGTGAACAATCTATAAACCAATTTGTCATCAAAATGTAAATAAGGAGTACGTAAGAACTTGATGTAAAAGCCTCGATAAATGACACTATATATGTGTACACCTCGACAGTGTAGAAAAATCAAAAAGGTGCACGTCCATTACCCAAATGATATTGATGTGTACCTGATCAACAACACGTGGTTAAGGGTTCATTACGCTGATTTTAACAAACAGATCATGTCCCCGTTCACCTATCTTTGTACTGTGGTTCATTTAAGCTAAACAGGCTGTTTGTTTTGCCAATATTTCAAGATACACACATAGACCTGTTATGAAATGCGCATCTGCATATCGACAACGTGGTTGTAAGCCGTACACAATTGTAATGGTCCCTCCTACTATTGTATATACGTAGAAAAGGAGATAATTGTTCTCTCGTTTGTTTACTTCCCTCTAAGGTGAAACTAACCATCGGTCCTTACAACAAAATCGTAAAGTTCCTAAATATGATCGCCGTCCACAAACGAATGCGTCCACACATGGCAATTTAGTCATGTTTAGTGTGAGATAAATGGCGTAGTCGTTGACAAGATTTCCTTGTGAAAGTTTGGTCAGAGTTAAGACTTTTGTGTTTACAATCATATGAGCAGCTGACGAAAACTAACAAGAGCTAACCACGAATTTAGTGCTTCCTTTAGAAAGAGGCTGGTTGCAAAGCCCATGTAAACAAAGAAGCAGCGAACATTTGTGGGTGACGTTCAAATTATTTACACTACTCACTTAAAAATTGGCCTTACAAAAGCTTTGTGAATCATTTCCAACCAACTAACTCGGCTGTGCTGTACCATCGAAGAGAACTTAGTGGAAACATTCACATGTACTATACTGCCTCTATGGTTTTTCAAATAGATTAAATTATACTTTTAAGTTTGGTTTGGGCAAATTCGATTTTATTCACGTGTTGGTCATAATTGTTTATCTGCAGAATGTTAACTTCCTAGTGTAGCGTTTTGTACACTATTTTCCATTCCATAATTCTCATTGTTATTCACACTTTTTACTTTCCTCAACTTCAAATATACAGCCGACGTTTAAACCAACTTAATCGAACCAATCAATAATCGATAAATACAAATCCCACTTCTCGGGTCGTGAGCTTTGCGTTCTCTCTGCGTTCGGTGTCGCTGGTGCACAAAATTTTGGAGAGTTAGAAACTAACGGAATCAACCGTCTAATGCGGAAAATTTCCACTTTTATCACCCTTTTGATCTCGTATTCACACCTGGATTTTGTGTAGTGTTTAGATCCACTACAGTAGTATGGTGTAGTCAACAAGTAAAGACCCAGTTACCAACTGGAATACTTCAATAATACCAAAATACTGTTACTGACAGTGACACATGTTCTACCATCTTATACAGCAGTGACATCGAATATACTTCTGGAGCTCCTTCATGTGCGTGTAGTGCGTTCGCAGATGTCGAGTAACATCTGATTCCCGTGCGCAACTGGGTAGACATTCATGTTCCATCATGGATGCTCACCCTGGATCGTAGAGGCCACACACTCAAATATAAGACAATAAGGCTGTATATGTTAACCTTCGGTGCAGTCATTGTAAACAAGCGTTATATCAATCTGCGTTTATGTATGACCAAATCACAGGCGCTCCCGTCGTAATTGAGCTTTTGCTCATCTTTTGACACTCAACTACCGTTTGCTATCCAACCGTCGCCGTGTTTTCTCTGTGACATCACATTTTTGACCGTGGACATTGTTTTACTCACTTCCTGTAAACTTTGGCTAGCACCGTTCATCCACTAGGTTTACATGGAAAGCGAACATGCATGTACTGCTTCCCACTTCTTCACGCAGGGTGAATGACCGAAGGTTATATGCCGAACGTAACATGCGCAAGCCCATGTGCAATACATCGGTGTGTAAAAATAGACAGGAGTGGATGGTACCCGTAGGCCTACTCGGGCATGACACGAAACCAGTAGAGTTCTCGTTCACAACAAGATTCGCTCCACTTTACGCACATTAACCTTTCGGCAACAATTACCTGGGTAACGTTGGTTGAACAGTGGTGATTCTCCGACTAACCGATTTTTATTTATGTCTCGCCAAATCCTTTGGCTGGACAACATATCTCGACTAGTGGATGGACGAATCTAGAAACTGCAATTGTGTTAACCAGTCTCTGACAAAGAAAACCGCAGTAATGTTTGTGTGTCCCAATGGTAAGCCCCACAGTGCTTTCTGATTTTGTCAGACTCTCTTCGAAATGGTAGCTCCCTACTTCTGCAGGTCATTTGATATAAGCACCCCGAAATGGGTTTCTTACGTGGCCAACATCAGCTGACGGAGAAGTCCAACTTACGATACCAATATTGGGTTGATGCGAGCAAATGCATCGGGTTATATCAGTGGATAGGAGCATTATTAACTTGAAATATCTGATCGTTCTGACCGAACATTATTGCGAAATGGGACCAAGTACCACTAGCTGACTCATTCCAATTGACTACTTGACAGCCTATACATAGATAAGACCACCAGCAATTTAATTATGGAATATTCATGCGATCATCGAAACACCGTCTCACCAGTAGTGAATATCTCCCTTCGAACGGGATGTTACATTCCTGCCCTGGTGCTTGTGAAACTAAAGTGTTAATCGTAACGTTAGTAACGTTGCAGTAAGTATGATTGAATAATCATATCTATACACTCAATATGAATAGTTTTCAAATTGCCCAGTAACCTCTAAGGAAGAAAAAGCAGAGTATCTCTACTCAAAACAAACAATAACCTGGTGATCAGAACCACTGAAGTGATTGAGCAATGTTTGACTTAATGAATACAATTTAGAGATTTATATGATGATTTTGTTCACAGCGTTCCGGTCGTATGCTACTGTGCTCATCAGTTATTGAGAGTTTGTTATCCATTTGAACTAGATGGAAGTTTCCTTCAAAAGAACACGGATCTGAATCAAGTTAGTTCATTTCAGCTCAAACTGACAGGCTTTCTAGGCCGTATAAGACCTAGTTTGCCAGCAAAACCGATACAATTCCCAAAATCGCATACCTAGTGAGATTAAAGATAGGAGCGAGTATTACGATATTTCGTGAGTCTAAGATCCTTGACCTTTTAGGTTTTTAAACAACATTTGTACCCCTTAGTCTCAAGAGCTGGTTTTAAGAATGTGTCCGTAAGCTACAGTGCCCTTGATTTAATCAGGAATAGTGGTGTACTACCCTCGAGTTAACAGGAGCCACCTCAATGTAATCAACAGGTCACTACCAGTGTTCTACTTACACGACTATACACCCACTTATTTTCTCCTGCCATGTGATACCCTACCTTGCAAAAATGGCGCCATACTGTGCTTCCATTTAATACTCGGTCGCAACTTTAAACCAAATCCGAACTAATCAACTCACCATATACTCGTCCCGTTTTGCATCAGGGAAATCGGTGGCCACGTACAAACCGCGTAACGTGTTCGTCAAATCCTTAGAATGCGTGCATAGACGTTTGTTCACAACAGCCAGCAACTCCGGTGTTTCCGAAGCCAGATTCTGACTCGGCCTTTTAGCAGGTGGAGTCAATGGAAATCCAGTGATGCTGGACGAGTCTGTGTCTGAGTTCCGAAGCGAAAATCCTTCACTCCCAGCCTCCGACATCGTCGGTACAGGCATCCCAGTGGTGGAATTTATGCCGTCCAGTTCGTTTGACAGCCTGGGATTAGAATCCGTTAAATGATGCTCATAGTTTAGCCCGATTGAGTCTGGAGGTCGCGTTCGACTATCTCTGTCCGCGTTGTATGTCTCCATAAATGCCGGCCGCACCTCGACCCGACCGGTTTTCTCATATTCTTCTAGATTCAGACTGGTACTAGGTGGAATTGAAAAGTTGTATGGATTGTCCTTGTTTCGCTGTCGCTCCTTGAACAACGTATTCCGGAACCAGTGTTTCACTACTTTCGATTGTAATCCGGTTTTTCCGCAAATCTCGTTCAGTTTCTCTTCTGACGGCGAATTGTTGATATCAAAGTATGAACGTAGCACAGTTAACTGAGTTTCGCTCAGACGTGTACGACTTCTTCGCAGAGGCAACGACGAGTAAGCTTTGCGGCGAGCTCCAGTCCCGTCGAATTCTATTGGCTCGACTGATTTGTTTGACAGTTTTCTTTCGAGCATCTGAAAGCAATTAGTTTTGGACTGTTGGTCAACTTGCTGGTTGGATCGCATGGTTGTCATCACGTACGATCCGAATGAACTGAAGGAAAGATCCGTCGGAATAGGTAAAGGACTTATAACGGATGTCGCTGTGCAGTCTGAAAGTGGTACCTTAGCAAAGCCTGCCTGCATTAATCGATCGAGCGGACTCATAATGAAATCCGAAGGCTCCACACCATTCATACCAACTGAATATATATTCTTAGGTGATTTACTGCTTGGCAGCGGGAAGTTTACAGTTGGGTCACATGGTTTTGATAAACATTCCCAAAAATCCGTATCTGATGAAAGTGGGTGCTGTTGTAATTCTGAAGTGCACATACTGGGTCGTGTTCCATCTAAAGCCGAAACTACTTCGTATAAGAGTTCAATCACTTCCGTTGGTTGCATCTGTTTGGTGTAGCCATTTTGTGAGATAGAGTGAAATAAGTGTGTGTGCAGTTCTTGTGTGGTGCTCAAAAGAAAAAAATTTGAGCAATGCAGGCAAGTTTGCGTATGCCGTCTT
>JTDE01000057.1:142677-194576 GCA_014338405.1 Paragonimus skrjabini miyazakii | reverse complement strand
TGCTCACACTTGATCCGGTTCAACAAAAACCAATGTTTGTTCACATATTGATGGAATGTTACTGTTTGGTTAACTTGTAGTTGACTTTGTTGTTCTTGAGCCAACAACTCGATGGCCAACAACAGGACTGTCTCATGATCAAAATCAGTAACACCAAGTGGGGATTTAGCCCAGGTGGATTGTATCAGCTTGGTGATTTCGTTCACCAGCTGAAAACGCATGTCTGGCTGACGGCAGAACATGATGTAAAAGTTTTCCACCGTCAAATTTAACGGCCACGTTGGTTCCGAGATGGCGTGTGCAACACTGTCTTCCAATTCACCCAGCCGTTCTCCCTCTGGAATGGTTTCCTTTGATGAAAGCGTCTTAGACAGTTGCATGAAGTGCATGGCCATATGAACAAGTAATTTTGAGGACGGTATTTCACATACACAAAACTGACAACGGACCGTAAGCTCGGCGACCGGATCCAGCACACCGGGGTGCTTGAAGTCCAATAGACCAGGAAGTAATATAGACGGTTCGGAAAAACATGGACTATGGAGGTCTGGTTTTGGGTTGATCATCGATCGGACTGGATGCAAGGAAGTCTCTGTTTCAGATAAACTTTTCACGGTGTTGGATCTGTAAATTAAATTTTGTACGATTACAGCGCGTTTAATTTCGCAACACAACATAACATAAAACAGTAGATGAACCTAGCCCATATGCGTTCATTCCCCCCAGACAAAAGAAGCTTCTATCGAGTTCGGGTTTTCCCAAATATTTCAATTTGACTTTGCACGTTTACTTAGTCACAAGCTGTACACTCCATAATGTAGCGAACAGATGTAAACAGTTTGCACTGCGCAGAACTGAACAAAATTCATTAAACTAACATGAAAATTATTCACCAGAGAAGCGATGGTAGTTCCTGCTGCTCGCGCGAACAGAAGCTGTTCCACGCCTTTTTGTGATTGGAGTTTGTTCTTTCAACTATCGGGTCTAAATTATAGATTTCACATCTAGATGCTTGTTGTGCCACAACCAACGGCGCGTACAATGGGTCGATCAGAATTTCTTCCTGCAGGCAAACGTGATGCTTCCAGAGGTTGACGGTCACGGTGATTCTTGATAACATGGGGCCTTTTAAGATATAATGTTTAAGCTGTATGCGACTTGAAATTTAGCCATTCCGAACTCTTACAATGTGCACCATTTGACAGCCAACGCCAGAAAGTAGAGGTCTAACGAACAACTGTTAAAGTGCATCACAACCTGATATTTTCTTATGTAAAATGGCGACCCTCGGTCCAGTCCAATTCACTCCCGACGTTGCGCAATGGCAATACGGAGACAATGTTCAAAGAAACGGTCTTCTTATGTTTCACCCTCAAACAAATCCTTCGTCTATTTTTTTATCAAGGCCATCATGGCACTGACGAACGAAGAACAGTTCCTCGGGTAAATCGGACCACAGGAGTTTCCAGCTCTCTCTGAACATGTCTGCATGCATAGCCTTATATTTATTTCGTCAGTTTGAATGAGGTGACCTAAGTGAAAGTGGGACAATAAGCTAAATTTATCTGTTCAGCTACTACAGAAATAAACTGTACTGTTGAAGGGAAGATTCTTGAACTTCATACATCATACACGAGCCCTATTCCATTTCACTTACACAAGTCATTGTTAATTGACGCACTGTTCAACTCGTCCAAATAACTTGGTGGAGTTATGCACTTTACCGCTACAAATCTGTGTAGAGGAACTCGCTAGCTCCCAACAGAACCCCATGTCAAGTGCCTCGGTCAAAGCAGCCTTACAAATTTGCGATGAGTTGACGATTTCTGAGGGCCCCTTCATCGATCACGCTAATATAGCTAAAATACAACAGTGCAGACTGTCTAACACTTGATTAAATAATGTCAGTCCACACTTATAAGGAAGTCTTTGGGCATCACGTTACCCCGAGCGAAAAATGGTGCTTTAACTTCTTGTCCGGCTGGAAACGTACGGGCCTTTTTTTCTTCATTTCACAAAACGTATCAAGTGTCACGACAAATTACAACACTATAGTGCCACTTAAGTCTGGTTAACCCTACTGACACTATCCAGTAAAGTGTGCTAATCAGTTAAGAGTGTAGGAGATCAGTAGAAGGCGATAGTCCGGGTGTTAATTGAAAGACGTGAAGAGGTAGCGTGTTCTGACCACCCGTCGGATTAGAGTGACTTAAAACACAGTCGGACGTCTCGTGCTGCTTCCATCCTCAGTGACCTTAACCCTAATTGACTGTGTTGACTGTACACACAACTGCATTTTCGTGTACGACGTGACAGTTCAAGCTGAGAGATTTTAAGTCGTTCGTGAGGTCTTATCGTACGAACCACGCAAAAGAACATAGCCCACGACGCACTGATAACCCTTAAATTTTCGTAGTTCGAGAGATGACGCACCCACTAGAAGCGATTCACGAGTGAAGTGGTTTTGTCACAGTCGGCAGAACAACTGTCGCTCGAACAACGAGCTTGTCGCGATGATTAACTCAGTATTCATTTCCACTACCCCGAAAGCTACACACTAGGGCTGAGTAGTAAACTTGAACTTTGGAACATTAGAACGCCAAATACAGATTGAGGTCGAGATAGGCCTTGAATGGTCAGATATCGGCAACTTCATTGCCTGAAACCATAGTGTGCCTGTACCAGTTATTTACACTGACTAACCTACAGTATATCTACTGACTGAGGGTTAGAGATTTTGCTCCCGTTATCTTTACACGTTATTCCACTTTGCTGTTCAACATAAGGGTGGTTGCAGTGTTTTGTGTGTCGCAGGCTGGAACTAGGACTGGTAAGTACTTGTAACGAAAATTAATAGATGCTCTCGTTCTAAGTAGCTTCTCTCTAGCCACACAACAAGACCTTTCAGCAATCAACACACCTAACGAACGGCCGGATGATATTTTCTAACAGTGCTTTGTGATTAATTGCCTGGTGACAGGTCGAGCAGTGAGGATTCAAAAACTAAACTGATTATACTCAACTGCATGACGTGTGCTCGTGTGAAGTAATAACTGCCGAAAAATGTTAACCGCTAACGGAAACCAATGATCGAACTGGTAGATTTGTTGTCAAAACGGCAGCAGTAAAAGGAAAATATTTGTTGTGTTTTAAATGAAGGAGGTATTGCACTTCTGATGTGGTTAGATGTTAAAATATTCAGAGGCAGATGAATATTAAGGGACGCTGGAAGCAATCAGACGAACGCAACTTAAAACCCATCACGTCATTCACGTTCGATTAAAAATACTGGTCCCCCTATGTTGAACCGAAACACACCTGTTACTTTTTCTCATCATGGGTTTTCACAGTCCCACCAGACTTCATTGGGGCCCCACTGGATTTTCTAAACAAATCTAATTTTCACTTAGTCATGGTTTTTAAAGGATTGCAGAGTTCAGGTGCATCGCCCGACAATTTCCATGGTTGGCCACTATGGTTAACCCCTAGTGTTAAGTGAGCCAGGTAGGGACAGGCGGTAGTAATTTACATCGGCCGGCTACCTAAACGGTTGAGTGATGTTCACTGAGCTCTGTCGGTTCGTCATGATTCGCAGCCAAGTGTGAATTGGATGATATGCCAGAGATGCTGCAAGGATCTTTGACAAGGTCAAATAAAACTTTGACGAACCGTGGTGGAGAAATTACTAACTGCACCTATGTTGGAGCTCAACCGCAGTGCACCCGTTCTGGATGAAGAAATCAGAACAGGCTATCGGGTTGAACTTTACTCAGTTGATCACCAGGCATATACAGGTGATCAGTTTAGGCATAGCCATTCAGTTAGTCTTAAACCACAACATAAAATGTGGTTGTCAGGGGAATTATTCGAATCCGAATGTTATTCAGCTTGCTATGACCCCAGGTCTGAGTTACTCAAAGATAATGAAAACTGTCTGTCATAAATGTTAGTTACTGGATGGTAATGAGTAACGAATTATCTCTTGGATAGAATGGACGGTTGAGTTACTCAATCCGGGTGGATGGATGACTAGAACTGAAGGTTTCCTTACGAGAAGTTATGCATACATACAGAGTGGGATAAGCGAGGTAAGATCTAATACTTTATCCTCAGAAGCAAGCAGTCCGTTCCATCGCCGAGGCATGTACATATGCTTGGCGAGGATCACAGTCTTTGAGATCACTTACTTACTGTATGCGTCCCCTGAAAAGCAAATAATATTCGATTAGATACAAGCTCTGCTCAGTCTGACGCATCCCGTCTAACTCTGTTATAACAGGGCATTGAACAAAGATTTAATGCAAACCTTCGTTATCCTATTGATAGTCTCCATACCAGGCGATTATCTGCACAATTGCTAAATGATATACGATCTCCACTATCAATAAGTCTACCTGGTAAAGCACGACTGTTTGGCGTTTGAGTGTTCCGTTTCAAGCTGTACCTCCTTTTCTGTACTCTACCTTCCGCTGTCATCATTCCATGTTCCCAAGTCCCTTGTCACTGTATAAACAAAAAAATTTATGAGTGTTTCATCCACTGTTTCACTCTCCTTTTCTGACGTCCATTATGGAATAAGTTGTGTTTAGGCAACTTATACTTTCCAAACCTGCGACCTTTCAGATACTATAGTCCTTCCCAAAGTATCACAGATTAGCTTTTTGTGATTCGAGTGTTCAAGGTGAGCCTGCGAACAAAAAGTTGTTGTGAGCGGAAAAACTGATATTGAGTGTAAATATGGTAGCCGGCTTGTAACTCACAAAAGCAATGCCTTCGGCAAGTTGCACAAGGAGAATATGCATCCGTACTTAGACAAGCCAACAGAGGTAACACAGAACCAAGGTCAATGTTGTCAGACCACCCTGTTATTGCCTCACTAATTATTGACATGAACATATATGTATATGCAGATCAACTGCGGCACAACGCCTCCTTTCTTTTTTTACAAAAAGCCTGAAGGCAGTGAAGAAACGTGAGAATGTTCACAAGACTTGGACAAGAGTCGATGCTAAATTGGTCGGATGAATTGTCCGTGTACATAACAAAATTTTTACAATTTAAGTATCAATTGACTTTTCAAAGGCTATTGTGAAACATCGAATCCTCGGTTGATTTCAGTAATATTCCGGCGCTTCTGTAACGTTTATGTGTTACAAGAACTCTTACGAAAATAAGTTAAGGACGCTGTGTTTGCATTGATTGAGAAATGAGATGTTCCGTAACGTTATTTAAATCTATCGAACCGCTTGCCTTAAGACATTTAAACAAACACATCTTTGATCTACGTTACACATGGTGTATATGAGTTATGGATAATTACGGCTCATCATCAACAATTGTTTTAAACCAAACTGTTCTCCTCGATTATATTTTTGTTCATCTAATTCTGGTCATCCAGTTCAATGAATTCAGTTCGCTTAGTAAGGGTTAACGTATCAACATTGAATGAAGAACTAATAGTCTGAAGACCTCCAATAAGAGTGCAAGATCAATTACGGTATTTGTCAACTATTCATTTGGTACCAACACTTGTCAGTTGTCATCTGCCTGAGGTTGCCTCGAGTCTTCTGGTAAGATCGTTCGGTATCATGTGCTTTACTTTCCTGGGATGATAAGAGTTAACCAAATAATCCACCTCTTAAAGAGTTGTCTATGTGCAACAGCTTCTGAGGAAGTGGGCTATGCCAACATCATTGCTACGAGCAACCTGTAGTTAATGGCAATGTCAAGCGATTGACCACCTTGTGTATTTCGCTCAACTGGTCAGTCATATATCGTCTGATTGTCAGTGTCATGGTTATTTAATGGTGATACTGTTGTATTACTTATGGAAAGACTTTGTTTCTTGCTACAGTTAGCATCTCGTGGTGAAAAATGAAATGTAGGCATATGAAATAGACGAGAGTTCTGAAACTGGTCGGTGAATTCGGCGGCTGTAGACGATAGAATCACACGGCCATCTGGATAATAAACACAACTGTATATACGAATTTAAGCTCAGGAAGTCACTTGCATGAAAAATGACAGATGACGAATAATGAGGGTGGCATTAATATCGGCACTGTAAGCGATATCACCTATCAAGTGTGCCGCTTTCCTCAAGTTATTGTACGTCCTACGAGTTTTATTTGGTTAGTTAATGATAAACATACAATTTTATATCGTCCACTAAAATCCGAAAAAGATTGGCTTGTTTATTCTCCGGCTGCAATTTGAGTTCCAAAGTTCACAAATATTAAGCGAACATGTTGCAAACTGTCAACCTAATGTGTACGATTTATGATTAAGTAAATTTTCATCTATCTCTATTGGTGTACTGAACAACTTGGTAAGAATAGAAAAAATATTCACGAATTATGACCTCTCTTTCTCTTACCAAAACAGACTGAACGACATAAGTGATTCTTTGTTTATGTGATAAACGGTCGGATAGGTTCTGATCGTAAATGCCACGGTATACCATAACATACAATCTTTTCCAGTTGAGAACACAACACGGGATATATTTGGTAGTAAAACTTGGAGCTAGTCTGGGGCCTGTGTTTCGGTGAATCAAGGAACTTATGTCCAACAAATACCCAACAAATCACTAGACCGCTTAACGACGCTCACCAGGAAGAGATCAGTTTCATTTGTTGGGAAGCCCCTTCATACGAATATTTGTCAAGGTATGCAGTAACAAATGCAATCAGCCACTGTCACGTCAGTTTGCGCGCGCAAAATGAAACTTATGTTGGTGTCAGGAAGGTAGCTGTGGTAGTATTTACAGAATATTATTTAAACATTCTCGAGTTAGACACTGTATATGGCAAAATCTACTCAGGCATAAACTATGTAAAACAGTTCATCTGTCTACTTTAAGTATGAACTAAGAAATGGTCATTTCAAAATTGTCACACATCCAGTCTTACTGAGTTATCAGTTGGGCTGGGCGAAATTTCACGAAATACTTATCCAAAGAAAGAGCTCTATCTGGTTACAAGAAAACGAAACTTACTATCACACCTTCGACAGAGCGACCAAACCATCGTACGGCCTCCGTCTTTTGGTATGAGCAGTTCGCTCACATGCTACTCACAACGTGGAATGAAGGTAAACCTCGGGAGACTGTGAACTGGTAACTTAGTCTGGCACATGAGCGACCATGGTTCGCGCAACAGGATCAGACATAAGCATCCCAAAAGACCAAAGTTCAACTCATAATACACAATACAGGACTGTTCTTTTTCATTAAGAGAGTGGAGTTCATACTCTAGAGGGCCTAGCAACAAAACTGAGTGATATGCGTCGCACGATCGCTCAAACCTTTAACTACCAAGCGAATTAACACATTAGAAACAAACTGTTGATGTATGCGAAACGATTTGAATCAATCTCAGCATGCAATATTCGTATGAAAACCACCCAGAACTAGTTGGCAATACGTAGTAAAGTGAACTGTTCTATAACGGCAATTGAATCAACGTACTTTATAACTGTGTGATAATTAGCACCGTGGTTCAATTAGCAAAAGGTTGACAGCTGAATTAAACCTGAACATCTAATGCCTGGAGTCACCGTAGTCCTGTTTATCTATCTAGTTATTCGAAGCAATATGATTATTTATTATGAGCACTTATATGTCCAGTTCATTTTTACCAACATTCCTTTGAAATAAAACGACTTGTGATCTAAACGGCTGAACTTACCACTCTGAAAATATTGCTTGCCTGTCCAGTCAAATAGATCGATAAACACGGGTAGCAGCCTCCAGGTATAACGAAATGAGCCCCAGATTACGGTGTCCTTTACTAGGAGTTTGCACTGGACAGTAGCGCCTGTTCGACCAAATGAGATCGGCGTGCTTGCCGCACGGTGTTGGATAAGTTCCCGATCGTCCACACACATGATTACTTCATGCGTGGGCGTGGGATTACGATGCCTAGCTAATTAGCCAATTGGATTGGTGTGGAGGCCTCCCCAAAACTATCCTGGCGCACAATCACCAAAGCACACACGGACCAAACGTGTCATTATCCCAATCCGATCCACATTGTCGCGATCAGCAGGGTGATGTTGATGTCGATGATTATGTTGATGATGTCAGTGAATGCGTAACCAGCATGTCTACCCCGACCTTGGGCAATCAGTGTCTGGTTCGATTGGTAATGGTCGTAGAACACGAGATGGTGACACTTAATGAGGTGGTTGTGATTGGACTGAGTCAGATCAACACAGCAAGCACGCGGGTGTACCTGTGTTTGTGTGTATGTATGTGTGCTGTTGAAGTTGTCACAGTCCTTTCAATTAGGTTACCCTCCTACTGTGTGTAATTATCGCTCTGGGTGGGTGTCAGACGGTCCAATCAAAACCAGCAACTTTTCTGGTTTACGAAGTGCAGTCCTCTTGATTACGTGCTCTTCAAGCCGTAAGTTTTAATTGCAATTAGTGAGAACTCGTTGAAAATTCGCTGAGAAGTGTCAGAATTCGCGAACTCTTAGCATCTTTTACACATAAAACTAGACGGTTACCGTGGGGGCGCGTAAATCACTAAATCCATGGGTGAATCTGTATTTTACATAGCGAAACAGCAACACACCCATAGGAATGCCATGGGCATTCTCACAACGTGCAAAACACTAGGCTCACAAATCATCCATAAAACCCATTTGAATCAGGTGAATAACTTATAGTTTGGCGATCTACTTGAACAGCATCTGCTGAGATTTACGGCAAGTTCTGAGATGCGTTATTTGTATCAACCTTACGAAAAATATACATTAATGACACTAATCCACATTAACACCGGCTTCCTTGATTCGTATTAAGTGTCTGACAACTGACCCATCTACGCGTCATCTTACATCAAGAAGGCCTCAACCGTTGATGTAGTCAAGTCCAGAAGAATCCTCTTTACAGCCGAAAAATTAAAAAAAATACTGAGGCTATTGGATCAGTTGAGCTGTCTTCCACAAAAAATGTTTCCATGTGGCTTACAATGTTTAGTCGTCTTAATGACCCACTGTTTTCTTTCAACAGATACTGGCTGCTGGCGGACTCTAAGGGGGTATTCAAGTTCCTGGAATGAGCCCCTCCAGTAACATTTACCTTCACAAGGACTAAACTGTTCGAAACAATTGTAAATGTTAGTGTTACCGTGCAATTAACCGTTGGTGAACCCCACCGAGATGACCATCCGTGTCAACGATAAATGCCGTTGCTTGTTTTGCTCACCCCATTTGATTATTACTAGAGAAAATATGTGAAGCCACTCGGTCGTGATCTCCGTACTAGGATCGTGCTTTCAGTTGCATAACCAGTAATCATTTATGGAGGATAATGCCGACAGGAATTAATCTAATTTGTCCACAGAGGACACTACATACGTTTCGATAATGCTGCCTACTCTCACGTGACAGCTGCCTTGGAGGTAGTTCAAGCAGTGACGTGGTCAATTCCTCCGTTTTCGGTTTACACTAGAGTGAACTTTGTGGTTGACTACTTAGATGAATCTATCTGAGAGATACCCATACCAACATTTGTCTGTATCGATCGGGGATTCAAACGCTTAGAGGCCATCAGTGACTTCATTAAAATGAGATATACTATGGCTTCGCCTGGTGATACCAGCAACTTAAAGTGAAAAAAGTGAGGTAATGTAACGGATGTGTCCATTCTTTGACAATCACCACTTAGATATCTGAGATCCATTGTATGTCAACATATGCGTTGACAATCTCCAAAATTACGGATGAACCACGCAAAAGCGTGGTTCATCCGTAAGCACTTACGACAGCTCATCGCGTCGCTTTAAGACTCATTGAGAGTTACACAAATTTTAATTGATCACATCATATTTAATCTGTTTTCCGTGGTTGTTTAATAAAAAGTTCCGTCCTCAACAGCTCCAAACAGTTATTGATCCGATGCAAACATACCGCACGCACATGTCAGAAATGTGGGCGTCATATCGCAGCTGGAAGCTTCTACGCAGTTTGCTGATAAAATTCTGAAGACGACAGTCGTTCGCTGTTCTGAAACGTATTCTGGTTTTGTCCAATCCTGCAACAAGACCAGCCCCGCAGATTCCTACAATCTGACACCATAATGAACAATTCTGTTGCACTCGCTTGCCTGACTTGAACAGTAATGTATACTCAACCTATTTTGCCAGATCTTAACACATTACTAAAAACCGTTGTATGTTGGATTACTTGCAATATCAACTACATGGTTGCATAACACACTGAGAAATTCTAGCCATCCACACCCCCAAGTTACAGGATAGTTGTATCGTTCGATTAGACTTTAACAACCGTAAAAAGCTTGTGGAAATCTCGAAATTCATATGATGAGGTAAAAGTATAACACTTATTGTTTTGGGTAAACATGGAAGAAAAAGAAACAAATTAGATGAACCATTTGTTTTTCTAGAATGATGTGTTTATCATGTGTTTGTTAGTAGATGACTCAATGAAGTGGCAAGAAACCACTGATCAGATTGTTGGTAGATTTGGAAACGTTGTAATTGGAACAGTACCGGCACAAAGGTGACCAGGCGAAAAAGAGTTAATAACTAAGGTTATGAGCCTTATTTATTCTGAAATTATACAAATGGAACTGATTCCACTGTCTGTTGCAAAAATCGTAAACAGAGACCTTAAAGTTCTACGATACTTAGAAAACTATCTACGTGACGTTAATGTTACCAATTTAGCTAAGAACTCCAAAAGGAGGTGCAAAGTTGCCTACTTTGGTGTGTTAATTATGTAGAACAGTTAAAATGTCTACTTGAAATGAACGTTATGAGAATCTTTGCGTTTCCTTTCGGGAAACAGGAAACTCCACTATTGAGACGTTAGTAAGCGAAACAAACTGCTTTCATCAATAAAAAAGAAGAAACCCACTTTATTCCTATAGATCTATTATTATATTGAGAACGAATACTTTCAAGATATACATATTTGCTACTTCTCTAACAACACGTAGTTCCAAACTGTGGTTAAACTGCGCCTTATACCTCTTTCTATTGATCAGTTCATAAAATTGAACTGTGTTCTGAAACTGTCGAGCGTTGAATGCTTTCCCATACACCCATTTTACTCATTGCTAACTTCGACCCTCTTAATCACACAAATCTCCCGCTATGTTTGCCATTCCTCTTTCTAAGGACTTCCGATGCTTTTATGGTTTCTTCAAATGTGTCTTCCGGTATGGTTTAGTTCTTTTCTTCTATTGAAGATACTTTACAATTTATGATAATTTTCCTTACCAAATGTTCCCTGACAACTTCCACTCATCGCTCATGGTATTTTTGTACTATGTGTCTTTCCTATAACACTGACTGATGCCCGAAACACATTTTGCTCGGGTGATGATAATTCCGTGTTTGGTCCGTTGACATTATAATGAAGAAATGCTTGTCAATAAATATAGCAAAGATTTGCTTGCATAACTTTGTTGAATTCAGTTCAGTATCATTTTTCACACAACTTTTGATTTTCTCCCCAGTTCACATGTCCAAGGTATCAGATGTAATAATTCACCACATAAATTGTAGTAACTTGACTTATAGTGTGTAACTGAGATTCAGATTTTAACCAAATAAGTGAATTGCGTTTGAAATTGTTTGTTGGTTTACACCTTAAAGTACGCTCAGCCGTGGATACATACAACCTATTACTCGGCTAATGGGATAGCCCAACACAAGAAATTGGTGATGGTTACTTTCCTTCTCAAGTTCCTAATCACCAAAGTCATCAACAAGCACAACAATACCCCAGTGATTTGCGCCTATGCTTGTGTGAAGATGATAACAAACCTTAGACAAGTAACAGACGAAGGGGAATAGAAGGGGTATAACCATTAAAGATAATTGTCTTTACTCAGACATTCAACATCAATGTATTTACATCTTGGAAATTAACAACCGAATTATGAATGAAAGTAAGGCGTCATCAGCATTCTTAACTATTGCTGTCATTGTCCAGCCCCAGTAATTCATACTGGCCTAAACAGTAGCAACGTTAGTATGGTTTGCCAACATCCCATCCAAAGTCGCCAACCACCGACTATGTGAGTCGTGAGAGTTCCAGTCCGGTAGACAATCCCGACATAAAGTGGCCAACCCTTAGGAGGATGTCTGTCTATCTCACATCTTACGTCGGTTGGCCACAACATCAACAAAGTGCTTCTAAAACATAAGACGGCTGAAGTGGGAATTTTCCGTTTTCTTTGTTTATATCTGACATGGATAAATCCGTGGCTGTATTTAGCTAAGCTACTTTAGCCCAATTGTGCAATAGTTTTCTAATATTTATGAACAGGGACGACACATGTAGCTTACTGTGATATTTTGTGGCAGCGTTGGACGTAGCAGAGTTACTCTGGTTACCACATCATTCCTGCACACCTCGTCGAGACAAAAGAGGAGAGTAGTGATTTGTTATGTCTAGATTAACTCTCGAACACCCAATCAGAATCCACTTTCATTTTCTATCTATCTTCTGTTAAGTGAATGGTTCACGAGATTTTTCGCAAAGTTTCAGCTAGGTTATTTACCTGAGCATCTACGCCAGCTTGTTGCTTAGTCGCAGGAAGATGACTTAAGAATGATTTGGTAGTTAAACGTATTAAATCTTACTACACATTCTTATTACTAATAAGGAATATATACGTTCACAAGCACTTTTTCGAGGACATTTCCATTTGTTGTCTGTACGCAACAAGTTAAATAGAACGGATTATAAAGCAAACTAATGTGCTTCTCAGCTTTCTGATGAACAAATGGGTTTAACGTAGAAACTATCAAGGATGTAGCCTATCATACTCGTGTACACATCACATGATGAAAGAGCAAGATGGTTTTGTACTCGAGTTGACCGTTCATCGTCACTGACCCATCTTTTATATCAACTGTGGCTACCATCTGTATGTGACACCTCTCAAGACATTTGGAGATTATCGGAGCGCTACTTATCCCCTCTCTCTGCTGGGACTGAATATCAAACCACGGTTGTACCCATAAAAGGAAAATGTCTTGAAATTTCAATGTAATAAACACCAGTTCTATTGATACTACACACGTTGTAACTGCTTTACAATACATTCGAAGGTGTTAGACCAGCAGACTGTTTTTTTCACAAATGCTAATGCACACTTATCCTTTCGTCACTATGTCAGTTTCCTGTGCAATAAGAATGTTGGTTGTCTGATAGGCCAAAATTGAATAAGAGACAAACAGTCCGTTGCCATCAGTTCTGGTTGGTTTACGTCACGTGCCACTGTGTTCTGAATGTTCAAAGTGGTAGTCGGTGGGCTGAATGATGTAGCTGGTAGACATTGTTCCCCATTACTGAACAGTTCTCAATGGCCCATTGTTCAGAGTCGGCACTAGCCCATGCTTCGCTTATCACAAACGGTGATCACCGGTTATGCAAATTTCGATCATAATGTTGTTATCGCAGAGGGTCTGTTTGGTCGCCGTGTGCTAGACAGAAATACAATAAGCATAGTTGTGAGTATGGTTCATGTCAAAGGTCAACTTAGAATGGGCAACCATGAGCCAGGTTTAATCGCTTGAATCTTTGAACCTTGCGATCGTTTGCCCAAGGACATCACTAAAATACCAGAATGCCCTCGACTTGTGTGTTTGGCCGTAGGATCACATGCACACGATTACCAGTGCGATCGTGCCTTGCTGACCCTTGGCCTGATCGCAGACGACTTTCACACACAATCATTTCTACTCGGACGGCTGACTAATTTAAACAGGCCATTCACTAATTCGACAATCTCCCCTCTTTCGGGGCACTTCATCTGGGTTGACACTAGCATAGATCTAAGCGAACATCAAACAAGCCATTATTATCGCCAAATTAAAATGTCATATGGCGGTGGTGAGGACGATTGTGGGCAAGGGAGAGAAACGGTGTGATCGTCATTCATTCAACCGCATGGACACTGCCAGCTTAGTGTCACGGTTACCACCACCCCGACTAGCATCCGGTGTATTAATCGCCATCCGACTGGCGTGGCCCAAACGCAGCAGCGACCAACGGGCAGGAATGAAATTAAGGGGCCTGTCCTAAAGCAGTGGATACCATGTCCAGAACTTCCTGGTCGATACGGGTCGATTGTAGACAACCAACATGGTTACCGTGACATGTGGTGGTCAAATTTTAGGCGACCGATCCTTTAGCAAATTATCGAATAGTAGCGAATGTCACTGTCGGTAGCCCTCTGATTGTTGTCCTGAGCTCTAGGCTAATGTTCAGACTAAGACAACCAAACAGTGAGCACCAAATCGCGAGTTTAATCAGTCAACACACAAACACAGCACTTCATTCATGTAAACAACTTACGGTACCTACCTGCCTATTTACTTTTGTGAATCTGAGCTATGCTCATAATTGGCGACTAAGTTTGCGGTTGGTCTTGAGGAGACCGAACAAATCAATGGGGCATATACGAAACACGAACTAACACAACCACAAGATATGATCAAGTTTTATATGTGCAGGGATGTCATTGTCTAAGAGAGTGTCCAACTAGTGAGAGGACTGTGAACTACACTATCCCAAAATAAAACAGAGGATGAACGCCGACCTCACTTATAGGATTAGACATGTAGTTAGGCCAGTTTCGCTGCTTCGTGGTGTCCTCCGATGACCGGTAGTTACGCCGATCATTCCGCTGAATAGAAGGCACTTTACCAAAATGAGTGGCACACCCAGAAATAAAAGTTTTCATAAATATGCACAGACACATTCAGGCATTACTCACATGTTCAGTCCAATTGACGTAAACTGATCGATAGATATGACACTGGTCGAAACACGGGTTGTACACACAGATAAATGGATGGTGTTTGTGAGTCACACAGAATGAGGAAGTGATCGCGTGCATTATAGCTTTGACAGTCGGACGATCTTGCATGGACTACACGTGGTTAGACTTGGCAAAACCACGATCTTCGCGGGCATCTGGTAACGAAAACTGTAAACTAGTGCACTTGTGCTAGTCATGTTTATGACGTGGGTGATAATGTGGTGCACTCTGGTGGTTTACAATAAAATGAAACCATACACGACCGAACCTCGTACTAAGTTCACCAAAAAAATGTCCTATTCCACAGCCGGTTCAACATGTTCAGTACGGAAGTTTAATGCAGTATAATGTCGTGTTGTTTGCGTTATTTTGTTTTGGCATGTGTAAGTAATGTATCCATCCTGCTAAACCCTTGGCTCAGAGCGACCGTTTTTCTTATATTTACAGGACAGTTGACTGGACCTTTAGTTGAAAAGAATACTGTCCCTTGTGTCTCTCCGCTGCATAGAGTTGATTCACGAGTACACCGGGTAAGCGAAGCCAGAATGTCTGGCTTGCCTGTTACGAAAGTATTGATGAAATTAGGGTCATACACAGACAACTTCCACATATATCATCTAATTGTTTAATCAAAAGTCGTTTACAGAACAACAGCTACAAAGTGTATGGTAAAAAAGTGAGGTAAAATTGACTGGAATCCCGACAGTAAAAACATCACCAGTTAAGTAGAGAGGCAAAAAGGTCCACCGATAAGTCGGGAATATATTATGATGTGCAAAACCGAGTCAAAAGCTTGTCTAGGCATCACTTCTAACTGTTTGTTAGTCTACTGATTGTTCGCATGAATGTAGTGTGAACATAGTAAACATCCTAGTAGTCGTTCCACGATGAGTTGTCAATTTCCAGTGATCACAATGACTCCTGATACACAGTATCCACAAGTATCCATAGGGTTTCTTAAATGTATGCAATGTGGCTATTTTAATCGTAAAAAAGTATGGTAAAGGGTGTATAAAAGAATGTCTAATGATGTGTTCCATTTGGCCTTCAACAATTCAATCTCTAATGTTAACTAGTTTTCCTACTGTCGGTCTCGATAATGTCAACCTAAAGCGTTTTAACGTCACCACTTTTGAACAGGCTGAACTGATCCCTGAAGTATTCAGACAATCTACTAAAGTTATTGTGACAATTTGTAAGTTGGTCAGTCCACCTTTTTTTAGCCGGCTTCAGATAGAAAAGAATGAACCATGAAAATTGTCCTTGTTCATTTTCCGTTAAAAATGCCACTTCAGTTACATAAGTGTTTCAGCCCAAATAGTCTTAAGTCATTAAGACACATGTCTGTAAACCACAGTCGTTAATTTATTCAGATTTGAAGAAGAATCTGTCGAAGCTTCTGCATAAGGCCATTCTCCCTTCCATATAACCTCTTTCCTACAGACCAGTCTCCAATAGTTCTACTCGGATCAGCAGCACTGATCGGATTATAGGTGATTGAACGAACATGAATAAAGGTCTCTGATAAAGCAGCATTACCAGTAGTTGACGACGATTTGTTGTCTTCTGTCGATGCTCGGTTTGTATAAGATGGTATATGGCTCGTGGGTCGGAATACGGGACTCGATTTATCCTAATGTTTTACTATTCAGCATTAGATTCGCCATTTTTTAAATGAAAACAACATATTACTTACTCTATCCGGTCGTGATCATCCACGAACAGCGCAACTTTCTAGAAAAAAAACAGCAAATATGGAAAGAATTGAAACGTGAAAAAGCCTTGATTAAAAACGTGAGTTAACAATTACGAGTTTCTGATTGAATCATTTGATCGCATCTTTCGGATTCAGATTGATTATTTAGCCATCCCTGTTCAACAGGAAGAGCTAGATTTAATGTTAGCTCCTGTGGAAATTACACAGCAACAGAAACAAGACAGCTACTATATCTCGACCCCAGATGATCCAGTAACTTCAGCATTATATACAGACGAAAGTTGTAGGGGACTAACATATGACAATTTGATTCGGCATAGCAGGAGCTTGGTGGACAAGTGGTCGATATGAGTGCTTCACGAGACTTGGAATTTCAAATTCCGGCCATGGCGAAGATATATTCACTGCCGACAAACCCCAGCAAGATGTAAAGTTGCTTCTAGTGCTTATATTCCAAAGGAGCCGAATGCATCTTCTAAGCAAATGTGACAATTACGTTGAGCTGTGAGTGATGTTTAATTTTTTATCAGCCTAGTACCTAACAATATTAAATCGACTGCTCTTGTGACTGTTTAAACATCTTCTGCTGAAGCAGGTCGTGTTCGGTCATGTATTTATAGAACACGCATCCTCAGCATCTACAGCACACTGGTTGTTGTTGCTGTTGTTGTATGACAGATCATGTCATATGTTAGCCGGCTTCCATCCAGTCGCCTAATTATACGTGAAGGCATTTAGAGGCTGAAGTGTTCAACATCACAAGATCCAGTCTCAAATAGGAACCGAATTAGTGGTAGCTACTCTCAGGTAGGTCTATACAGAAAGTGTGTCTTATTACAATAGCTACTACCTAGAGTAACGGTTCAAATCATCCAAATTCAAGGGTGTCTATTAGAAATCACTTACTCCCGAGTTACCGTAGGCTCCAGGCGGTTCTGTCTGAAGACGGACATCGACGGATTTCGGGCGCAGATGGGACTCCTCTTCAATACTTATTGAGTCACATAGGTTAGACGTGCAGCGTGGAAACTTGAGCAGATCAGGCAAGCTGTTACAGAAGTAAAAAGAAGGGTTTTATATCGCGGGATTATGACCATCTGGGAAGTAGTATGAATTGTATTTGATTACAGCAACCAACAGATCACTTAGGTGCAGTAGAACAGACGGTAAACTTTTGATGATTTCCAAAAAACGATACACTGTAGGAACGCACATTGGAGATGGTAGAAAGTTTTCCTCAGACACACTGCTACCAAAATGAATGTAGTCACTGTGCATAGAATACACGGCAGTCCTGCTTAACGCATTGTTCCCTGTGAATTGTCTGGAATGTAGAGCGAGAAACTGAAGCAATCATTTGACCTAAACTGCTCTTTTAGCTAAATTGGGTTGTACGTCCGTAGGAGTAAACCTCCTGCGAGTGAACCTTAACTCAGTTATGTTACGTAACAAGCGGAAGCAAAATAAACCTTGTCGAATTTTAGCGAACCGGATACACATGTGACACAGTCTGTCATACGTGCAGCATATATTGGTTGGTTAGAACCTAACACATCATCGTCAACCCTGAAACCAACTGGATGTGTCCACGTTGAGATTCGTTGATTAGCTCAGGTTATGCGTGTGATATTTTCAGGCTTATGTGATAGCTTCATAGCCTGGCTGATAGAACACATGCTAAGTGGTTCCGATACTGATTCTAAATTAGCCTAAGCCTGAATTATTGAAAAATGGATGGTTAAATGGTTAGCAAATCTGCCATACTACATATCAGTAAATATGACCGGACAAGTATTGCAAACAAGAAACCATTTACTAAGAGCAGGAGTTTCTAGCCACCAAATTACTTGTTTTATGAACATCGTCAGTAACACATCAATTGTCCCATTTTAAACAAATGCATCAATTATATTAGCGTTGAAATTTGATGGCCATGTGGACAGTGTGAAACGCAGAGATGAATACATGCCTCACATATTGTAGTGATGGGTGCTGATAATTAATTTTGAGATTACGGTTGTCATGGATGGCATTTGTGAGCGCATGGCTTACACTTCACTCTTGTGTGAATTCGTAAGTGTACGACCGCAGCACAAACTGAAATACATAGATACCGAAGCATGTGCGCTTTACTGATTACCCTAACTACAAAATGCCTGACATTTTGATAACGCCGGTGTCTTCGAGGATTGGTAGGTCCGACCTTTATGGATGGAGCCAACAGTTAGTGTACTGTGAGACATTTCTGATAATATCTATCGGCCCGAAGATAAAAAGTTTCCGAATGAAAATTGTCCCCACAAGAAATGCAGTCTGTATTCCCCAGTATTCTTTTATTTAAGGTCTTGATGGCTTTGTGCGTTTTATTTGCATCAATACAATTTGATATACTCACCTCATCTAATTTCAGTGTGCACAAATGTGTGAAAATTCAGTTTTATAAAAATGAGTTTCGAAAAACACTGATGGTTTTATGGCGGGAAGTCCTGTTAGATTAACAATGGCCAATGCATTGAAAAACAGGAAGCAGTTGTATTCGTGTGTGGATGGATCAATACAGTACATTTATTACCGATGCCCTAATCAGAGCCGAAAACGACAGCCAAGCTCGAAAGGCATTGAATAGAGTGAATTCTCCGTAATCAAATTTGTCTTCTGCATGTTAATCAGAAGTGAACAGTTATTTACTTTTCTACTTGTTCCGTGGAGAACGGTTGTCTCCTGCTTATCGTAAGACAACATAGCCAGGACCATACTCATACTTCATGGAGATTCAGAACAAATACTCATAAATGTTCCTAGATGGAAATAATTTTCCGTCCAGCTCTGGCTATTTGCACCTCCGGTGTAACTAATGAAAGGGAAACGAATTCCGTCAACACTTTCTAATGAACTAGTTAATGCGAAACTTTACCAAATGAAACTTTAAAGAACTACAGCAGAGATAGGCTGCTGTGATGATGCATGAAAAGAATGTTTTTTTTAGGTTGAATTCAAAAGAACTAACGTGTTATAGTAGGAAACTTAGCTACCGAAATAAGCATTCAGGAGAACTCACTAGACCGTAAAACTGTTTGCACGGACAAAGACCAAACCGTTACCGCTGTTGCCAGTAATAGGACGCATTTCCTTAACTCCTTCCTAGGGTGCGTGCGTAATTTATAGTTTTCTAGGCTGCTGCAGTCGACCATGAATGTTTCACACAAAACTTAATGAATATACATTGAAATGACTGATCAACAGCATGTCTAAGTCAACAACCCATAATGTTTCTTTATCAAGTACTAAGCATTCATTGAAGACTGTCTTCTTAGTGAATACAAAACCATCGGTTTCGTAATCTGTTTTTCAAATTTGTTTCCGGTTCGTCGTTTCATAATCATTATCTAAAATCCTACGCACAAAAGCTCTTCACGGTGACTTGCTTCGTCCGGAAATACTTTGTATTTTCCACGAATTTTTTAAAATATTTATATCTTACATTGTAGAGTTGTGAGAACTGGATCCATTTCGTAGTGCAGTGGTCACATGCGTGATCCGTACAATGTGATTGTGCTTATTTAGCCGCCGAAAAAAAATTACTGCAACGAAGCTTCGGTGTGCGATGATACGAAAACAATCTAATCATCAAACCATAATCAGCCTTAAGGTTATATGCCTACCACCGTGTCGATATGTTTCGGTTCGTTTTTCTGACTGTCGTCAGCGGTTGTAATAGAGAAAGACTATTTGGTGAATGTCATAATGGGCAGCTCGACACGCAGACCTGTAAGTTACAGAGTACATCCATAACTCTCACGAGTGTGCTTTAGATGTGTTGACCTGAACTGTCATGGGCGACTTCGTTTACACGCAGTAGTGAACTTGTGCTGTTACAGTAAACGAACAGGGATCGCTCGTGTCATTGCTTGCGACAAACGTGAGCGAATAACCTCGCTGTCATAAAGAAAGAAAAAAAAACAACCAGCTCTGCTGAAATAATTACTTAAGCCGTAGAAAACGAACGTTTACGAACAACTGGTGTGTGTGTGTGTGGCGTGCATGTCCAAACTGTTGACAGTAATTTAAGTCAAAATGTTTATTTACCGTCGTTTTCATCTGTTGGTTTTCGGCAACCCACACTCCGACTGTGCAACTGTATTGTAACGTTTGCGTTTTGGTTATACTACGTGCATCAATATTGCATATTTTTACTACACTTTTCATTAGACTAATATACCTGCGATTGATGGATGAGTCTGTTGCCTATAGCTCATATCTAGAGGAAGTACCTCATGAAAAATGAAGTGCCCACCCTGCTTGTCTTAGTCTAAGATCCCATGTACAAGATGTTATAGTCAAACTGTGGTCACAGCTAAGATTCACCAATAAAACACTCAGAAGCCGTCTCTGGTACAGTCTACTGCGCACCACCGAAACTGTTGTCCATTTGGGAAACTTGTTCACCTCAGCCACCGAATACAATGTAACTCGACGTTACAAGAACTCATCTGAGTGACACTTGACTAGGTTAGTTGCGTCTACTCATGTCTAAAGGTAACTCAGCGAAATGCATTGTCATTACAAAATTGCTGTAAAAGATCTGCCGTTTTGTTGCCTCTTTACTCATCCCGATCGACCTGACAATTCGAGTTTATTAATCATCGATCACTTTTAGTGGAAATCACGACTGTGGTGACTGCTATTCAGTCAGTATCTAATAATTCGGTGGCTATAGACAGTTATTCTGATCTTCCAATGATGGACATTTACTTTTAAGTATATTACTAATGAGTAGTATGTGCTCAGAATGCATTGGTCGTAAACAAAAAGAAAGCTTGAACAATGTAAGTTATCACTGAAGCGCACTAAATACCGGTGGTCCACAAGCCGTCGTCCCCAACCGCTTGTCAGACAATGTTTTCCAGGATCTACGATTGGATCATCCAGTAAAGGCACATTCTTCTAAGGACTGAGATCAGGAGGCCTTGTGATGGCCACTGTAATTCCTCAGGTTCTTGTCGAGGTAAAGTCATTGAACTGTAAAGCCTCGCTTAAATGATTTTAAGCCAAGGTTTGGTACTAACGCGGCTTTAAGAATAGACGGTATTACTGAACCCTTCAGCCATTTCCGATTGCCTCCGACAAGAACATCGTCAGCGAGTACACATTTTCTGATAAAGGCCAGCCGACAGGATTAAACCGCTGACTATTACTACTTACTCGAAATGACGTGATATTCTTAACTCTGCAATGATTTGTCAAACACAGTGCTCAGATCATTTGACCGCATCTCTTGCTGTCAGCCAGCACGCTCCTGTCCATCAGTTATACCGAAAGGTACACGATATGCTTTGTGCAGGACCATGCACCCAGAGTACTCTTGGCTACGCTGCCTGCATGGAGTTGTGATTACTGATGCAAATGTCGTACACAAAATCAAAGCCGATTCAAGTACAAGATGACGAAACTGCGATGTGTGACCGCTACACAGTGGGTGACCATTGCATCCAGGATACAGGACCAACTGAGGCAGGAATGCTATCCACTCCAATCCCAATGTATGAGTTGTAGCATGAGCAAACATTTCATAATCTTCCGTTCATCACATGTGGTGAAATCACCTCCTATTTGTCGTACAATGCTATTTTTCAATTGGGACTGTACTTTACGAATTCAAATAATTGCATATATATCTGCAGAATTCTGTTACTAATATGCGGTGGGACTGGCTCCGATTATTTCTTCTTGCCAGGTCTTTACCTATTGGTGGAATCACTGGAATTTCTGAGGGTCTTTGCAGGTAAGTGAACGATTACAACGCGTAAGGACTTATAAGCTTGCGTTAAACGCCAATGAAAAGGAGTAAAGTGTAGGTGGAAAACGTGAAATTGTTTGCTAAAGAAACGTAAAAACATTGGAATACCAAACTTTAAACAAAGTAAGTATTGGAATGGATAAGAAGCGGCATAACTCAGACGTAGTCACTCATGCATGAAGTCCATCAACAGACAATAGCATGCTGGCACTAGCACTACAAGTTATGCACCATTTAGACGTTGTGTAAATGACCACGCTGTTTGCAGACTCGAAAGGGCATTACACGACTGTGGGCATCAAGTACTTGTTCAAATTCATATAGTGATAACACTTTCACGAATGATCCAAACGAGGTATAGCATATTGAGCTTAGCTTAGCAATAAAAGAGTGCTGTTGTAGTCTGGACGGTTCAGTTGCTTTTGCACCTTCAGCATGTGTTCTTGGAAGCGTCAATTTCTATTAGGCATATGAATATGCATTGGAGGATGCAACCGTTGATGTAATATTCAACAGGTCAAAATAATGTTGCTTGCGATATGTCGGCTGAGGAATGAGTCAGTTCAAGCATAATTTCGGAATAAAAACTAAACGAAGCGATAAAACAAAATGTGTTTCGCTACAATGTACTTGATCGATCAGGTAAGTGTCTTTTATACAGGATAGTCAACAAGATTGACTGGTCAACTGTAATTGAGGATGTAATAGTGGACTGGACAACAACAGAATGTTGTCTAAAGGAAGGAACCCAAACAACCAGGTTACCATCCTATGAGTCATGTTAGCTTTACCTGTTATCAAGGCGTGGTTTGAAGACAGACTCCGGTCTTTCGAAACGAATGTTTCTAGATCTCCATGGCGGAGTGTATTAACGAGCTTTCAGCCTGTTAAATGGTAGTTGGCGCGCAACCAATAGACAACGTATATCGCTCTAAATTTGGCTGAGCTAAATGGATGGCGGATTCTACTGTCAAGATAACTGAAGCTTTCCTCTTTCTGTAATAATGGCTCCCAGTCGTTAGATTTTTCTAAACTTCATAACACAGTGCACATGGAGCAACAGAGGAATTATCCCTTAAGGCGGCTGGTATACCACCTCGGTTGTTGATAAATAAGACGCCATATTCCAAAAACGTCAACCATTTCTAGACTACAGATGATAACTCTATCTCCAACACTTAGTGTTATAAACACTGGGCAATATTTGGTACGTTTCATGGCGATACCAAAACTACTTGTTAGTATCTGTTGATCATGACGTTTGTATGTCTGTATTGCTGTTGTGACCTGATTGGGAATGCGGCAGCATGATGTTTTAATGCTGAAAAATTTGCCTGTGTCTCGATTAGTTGCTTTTTCACTTCAAATGGTGTAGTCTATTCACAAAAGATTTACATGTTAACAGTCTCTGCTAGTGCAACACTCATGTGCTGACCGTTCGGTTGAAGCTTCTGTCAAAACAATCAAAATTATCTAGTTTCCCGGGTCACATTCTTTCAGTTGGCTTTGTAATAGTTCTTCACTTAAGTGACCATATCAGAAGTGGAGTGTCCTTCAGCAGTGCTTCGGGTAGGGCACTGAAACAATGGCCAACCATCAGACATAGTCCAATGATTAACAGTATGTAGCACAGACTCTCTCTGCAAAGTGCTCTGACCTGAGAAATTCCCTAACGATTTCACTTAAGTTCTGTTGTATAATCGTACTGATCCCCGGACGCTATAGCGGGAAACGTTTTTTCTGTAAGTATTTAGGGAGAAATTTTGCCAAACTGAAGTTGTCACTTTCCGATACCCTGTTGGCTGATTGTATTTGCCACTTTTATGGGTGGAACGCGTCAGTGGTTTTTGACTGGCCAACAAACACAATCCCATTTTAGTCTGTCATTTTGTTCACACCTTCACTTATATGCCTTTTCAATTTCTGTTGCGACCGATCAATTTTTCAGTAAGGACTTGGTTCGTATTTTGAGTTTCCAACTGGACGGAAAATTAATCGGAACATTCAGACTGGGATCAATTGTAATGGACGGCGGGGACAACGAATAAGGACAAGAGAGAGAAATATTCATGCAGTTCGTATGCCAACAATGATGTAAGTAATCGAATAATCAACTGAGACTTCAGCTGACGACTCATATATAGCCAAACATTTTCAAGCTGTTGTTTCAGAAGTCTTTAAAAATAAAATTTCCACATCTTTTGTTTATAGCGATGGTTCCAAAAGTTAACTGATTGATGTGTACCCATCGGCGGGCAAGACAAAATGTCTGGGCATGCCTAGATACCACAGTGATGATTTCCACAAGCTTTATATGCTGAAGTACCCAGTTGTTTAACGTCTGGAGAATCTATGACTCCGAGTAAAACAATCATAGTAGCCTCTGGTGATACGGTCCTTCGGACTTCACGAAAACCCCACGACTGACTACTGAGGATCCGAAAACAGGAATAGAAACAAAATTGCCGATAGACATGAAAAACCTGAATATCTGCGCTAGACAGTGTCATTAGGAAGTTATCAAAGGCAATACAGTGGTGTTGTGGCAGTGAGTGTTAACTTCTCCTCTGACGTGCATCTCGGTCTGTTCGTTGCTGTCTGTTTCCATAGCTATCGGCTGAATAAGTAAAATCTGAAACTTGAATTCTGTTATTGTCACCTGTAAGTATTCCATAGACTGGTCGAACCGTTTGCACTGGTATTCATCACAACCGTTAGACTGGAAAACGCCTCCCTTTGCTTACTGTTACAGACAGACACTCTATGGGAACAAGTTTTTCGTTTATCCGCGATACTTAGATAAGCCGACAGTTTTTACTGAGATTCGGTAGGCAATCAACGGTGTGTTCCAAAAAGCTGTCGACCTATGTGATTGTTTATTGTCCCATACAAGTTTCAGCGGTGACGTTTTTTGAGGTTAGCACGGCCATCCTTTTACAGGAGGTCATACACAGACTCAAACCTCGACTTTATGTAAGTGACTAACAGCCAGAAGTACAGCTTGTATAACAATACACATACGCTTCAGTCCGCTAGTTGATCGTTTATATTGCATTTATAATTTCTGCGATGACTATTCAATTCCCACATGTAACTTCTTTCCACTGTACTTTTTCCATCAAATCATCTCGATCGCAGCACCGTTATTCTGGTGTTATTATTCATGTCACTGCTCCTGTTGTCGTTTACTGGTGTGGACATAACGCAAGAAGGAAACTGAGGTGCAAAATGAAGCCTGTCTTTATCCCATACGTCAGCGGCTGCCTAATTACGCTTGGTTCAAATCAGCGAAAGACGAGTTCCACACAATCGCAAAAGCAGTATGTCTAACTATCCTATCTGTCACGTTGTCTACCAGTTCACTTATAGTTGCAGTGATGTTTACGCAAGCAGATCGGATTGATAACTATGCTAGTGAGTGGCAGAGCACGTCACGGAGTGGATAAAACAACTGACTGCGCAGCAACCTCAAACCGGTGAACCAGCTGCTGGAAATCCTGCATCGTCGATTGCTGGAAACCTCATGATAACAAGTCACCAAGTTGACCCACCTAGTTCATCCATAATATTGTTACACAATCCAAATCCGAAGCAACTGATCATTGGCGAGGATATGTTGGTCAGAACTCACCAGCCAGTGTTATGTGCACACAAGTGGTTGAAACAACCCATCGAGTTGCCATGGTGTTGATGACGTAGTACTTGTATGCGTGTTCATACCGTGTCTATCTTTATTTGTCTGTCTGTATGTTTTACGCTTGCAACTGATGAGGATAAACGAAATTTTAACATATCCCAACAGGTCTGTTTGCACTGAAGGGATGGTGTAGATGGAAGCGCGTTTCTGATGTAGACCTGAAAGCTTCTCGAAGTTCTTAATTGCGTGGTCGATGGGCTTGCAGCTTAGGATTGCCAAACGGTTCCAGTTCAAGTCTTACCTGATTTGTTGACTCCCTCCTAAAAGCCTGTTAGCCACAAATATTTTCGTCTTGTAAACTCCCCGGAATATCTTGATACATCTAGTTAAATACAGTAATATTATTCCCCCACTATTCAGTGTCAAATACAACATCTGTATGTTTGTGTTTGTGTTGTCCCGTATTAAATCTTATAGACAATAAGCAATCACATGGATTTAGTGAAGATGTTAGAAACTGTCAAGCGACTAACCAGGTATACCCGGATGAATATCCTATCATTTACTACCACAACATTTCCACCGTTCCTCTTCCTTTGTGTATTACTTAATGGAAAGAACAGTTTTTGAAATAGGGTTTGATATATTTACTTAAGCAAAAACAGAGAACACCAGAGAGAGAAGAATTTTCTGACAGTTTGCAACACATTCATCTAAAACGCCCTAAAACGAACGACCCGACTTCAAACACAGGGACAAACACAAACATATCTAAAGTAAAGCACATACCTGTCCTTTTGCTAATGCATGACCCCACTAAAAAGAGGGTTAATTGTTTGGTGACAAACGCAAAAGTTAAAGCCTGTTCCATAATGTTGGTTTGACTTGGTGGCTGTAAAATTGGCTTTTAGCTGAAAGACGCATCTACTACGCGAATAAGGACATGTTATTGGCAATACGGCAGGAATGATCCAAGGCCACTGCAAAAAACTTTGTAAAACTGATGCTGTTTTTTGCACCGAACAGTGTGAGGTAATTGAATACCGAGTTAGTTTGTCAACTGAAATAAATTAGTGACTGCAATCATCACACAAACTGCTGGCATCAGCGATCGCTCATTATCACCTAGATATGGTTCCTACACAGGCATTGATAGTAGCAAACACAACTGGTAATCCCTGATTGTTGAAGTATGCTGAAGCAGTTGCGTTGAGGTCAACCTCCATGTTTGGAGAAAGACTCGTTTGGTTATTTATCATTGCTGTGGTAAAGATGATGATGACTGGTAAGTACACTGCACAGCTGTATTTGACCCTTGTCTGTTCCGTTTCATAGTGAACCCATACATTCCGGTTCACGATCCTTTGTTGTGTAGTACGCGCTTGACTGGATGCACAGGACACTTCCAGGCCATAAATCATGGGCACTAACTCTTGTTGACTGCACTGTCACAACTGGTAACAGTTGGGCTCATTAGATGTTACCATAAAGTAGCTCCATATTTTATGGAAGGTGACCGGTGTGTTAATTGGTCGTCTAAGTAGACTGTGTTTGCGGACTATTTTTGAAGAAACCAGGATGAGTAAAGTGAGTGCCTCATGACAGAGGCTGGGTTATTGGGTTTTCAGCTTATAAAAAATCGGGAAACTGCCAATAGCTTTGTCATCGATCCAATACACTTTCATTGTGTGAGCTATACTGTCGCCGACAGACTCATACTCACCTCTTCATATACATTTACCATACCGCAAATTGTAACCTAGTTAACATTCATGATTCTCAGTAAGACTGGGTGTATGCGCATACGAGGTGAGGTAACATGACTCTCCGATGAGGATACATATATTCTACAAGTCAGTCTTTTTCCTAAAACTTTATTCGTTTGATAAAGAATGGGAAGGATAGAAATAGAAAACTATAATTATGAGAATTCTTTAAGGGGTGAGATTCAACTTAGCTGTAAGCTTACCCTAGCATCATACATCTGACTCAAACCGAAAGCAGTATACCTGCCTCCTGCTTCAATACAATATCAATGGACACAATGTGAGCACAGAATTGGCCTTTATACTACGACACTCGTTGTCTTGGACTTAGTCTTTCAACGAGTTGTGTGTGTTACAAATGAAATCGGATTTGCTGTCACCTGCTATATGTTCAGTCACTCAATATGCACCGCGTTGATTAGATTTTTGGTTTGCATATATATATATATATATGCCTTCAAAAAATGAACGTCAATGAGTGAGTTAAACTTGTGTTGAAAACAGGCTTAATAAAATTCATTGGTATTTTCGAATGGTGTCAGTTAAAAAGAGTTACCCCACCCCCGCACTCCCTAATCGTTTACCGGCTAATCTTAACTTACTCCACACTCCGAACATATTTATTGCTGTGGAATGATAAAAAAGGTCAGTTGTCTTCAGCATTACGTTTGCCATAGGTTCACCAACTACTTCCACCTATGACTGACTACATAAGTAAGCTCTTAGAAATGTTTTATCATACATATCAGATGACAATGATCTTAGAAACCGCTCGCATATACTAGAAAGTATTGTAGGAAGACAGTATTTAATGCACATTTGAAAGCAAATGGGTTCGAATTTCTACTTGCAGCAATACTGAATACTGTGGTACGAGAAAAACTGAACGAGGAGTGGAGGGAACAGTAAACGGTGAAAAAAATTTAAGATGCTGTCGGATATTTTGTGCTTTACCAGAAACCTAAAAGGTAGCAAATGTCTTAAAAACAGCCATTCATTTCATTCGTTCAAGACCGCACAAATTAGGACGAAATCAAAATACTAATGAATCTAAATATGGGAACGTTCGTTCTTCCGTAAGAGAGCAACGAACAGTAGGGGTACTTGAAGAGAGATGGAACAATGCAAGTTAAAAGCGAACGTGGACAAGTATCGACAGATTAAATGTGGAATCATTCTCATACTGCATTCCTGATTTACAATTTAGTTAAAACAGTCAATTTACGTTCCTACGATATTGATATCTCTGTGAAAAGCCTGAGCAACCGAAAAGTCTAAGTATTCGGGATCATGTTTCATGTATTCCTGTCTTTGTCTCATTAATTACGATAGAGTTGAGCGTGCAACTGAACATCCCATATGGTCATTTCGCTTCTGCTTTGTATTCATGTTACGAATGAAATGAATCGGATTCACTAACATAGGAAACATACCTGCTGTTCAGCGCTGGTGCGCTCTGAGATCTTTGCAACGGTAGATTCCAATCGTGTTTCCCGAGTGATCTATCAGGTGAGGTGTAGATTCGGGGAACTATTTGGTTTGAGTAGTTTTTATCAAAATATTCGCCAGTTTGCGTGATGTTCACTAAATCCGATTGTGAACCGTCTCTTTGGGATTCAACTGAAAATAAAACGGATGTCCTTATTTTCTGACAGATGGTGATATTCAATCTGAGCAACTCAACGTAATTCATAAACAAGTTTCAGATAATGAACTTTCATAAATTAGGGGGCAAAAAGCGATGCTATTGACTCTGGGTTCTGCTGTCTTTAAGTTTCAACAACATAGAATGTTTACTTATTCCGTGGCATAATATATCGATTTCGCTTACAAATTATAAAAACAGGAAATTAGAAGGCTTTGTGTACCGTTGTTTTTGACACAGAGGCATGCAATCTTGATGGTTTTCTCTTCAGCAATATATTTTACGTTTATCGGGAGCTCTGATTTATGTGAAGCTGTTTTAATGTTACACTGAGAGTGCTGGTAAAGCTATTTGGGTCCTCATACACCTCAGTAATACACAATTGCAAAATGAACATGGTTTGTATTCACTACCTTGCTTTAAGGAAGTCTACAGGAATGACCTTGGTCAGCCTCTGTTCTTAAGATCCGACAACCACACAGAATGTTACAAATATCACCACATCTATGAGATACAGTAACAACTTCCCAGATAACACGTAAGCTGCCCAGTTAAAACAGCTACACACCGCCATCAGTTTGGAAATCTCCCTAGACACCCCACGGGATTGCAAAATATTGGCATTAATGAACAATAATAACAATAATAATAACAGTACTAACAGACTGCTGATAAACCGTGGTGATAATGCATGATTAATCTGTTTGCTCACATTCCGAAGTAATCGTCAATCAGCGCTCGAATCGAGAACAGTACGTTTTAATATAATTGTCATACCGAAACGTAAAGTTTTACAGTCTGTCACCATAGTCATACCGACGTATCAAACTAGCATCTAGGAGGCCTTCTCTCTCTCAACTGACCGCGCCGCTTTGGGTGACAAATCACGGTTCCTAAATAAATAGTCCTGGTACCATTCAGGTATGACACAGAACCACACTTTATAAGGCGTGCGTGAGGGGCATATCATACCGTAAATATGACCTTTCCACCTTTCATTCAGTTCTCTCCAAGCCGTTTGACACTAAATCTTCTCTTGTGCTAAATCACGTATTAAATATCCTATCCTATCCTAAGAGATTTCTTGAAAAGTACCGATATACGTTTCACATTTTTTCGTCGCTTCACTCACAAGCTCGCGCTTATCTTTACGGCAGTGAAAAATTATTTCCGAATGCTCTATACTCTAGGTGGTCATCTTCTTTGTAACTGAATTTGTGTTGCCCATTTTAGGTTATCATCAATGTACTTCTGTTTTGAATCTGACAACCTGGAAAAAGGCAGTGTTATAAACTTTCGTAATTACACAAATGGCATTGTGGACGAACATGGTCTTTCTAGCCTTCTTGGTTCTTATTGGCTACCTGACATGTAGACTACATCTGTTCCTTTAACTCAAAGAAGATGCTTTTCAGATCACCTATCGAATGCCAAAACGCCGATCCAGAATAGTGGATTTTTGAATACTGAATCCGAATGTTCACCGATGACCCTCATATTCAGAGGACATTTGTCATTGACATCTTCTGGTTCACAATTAACCAAAATCTCAGTTTGAACTGCTAATAAGTACACAATCCGCAGCCTTCATTTACCAATCTTCTGAATCATCCTGGTTGATGTCTTCATTAACGGTGTTGCAATCAGCTTAATACACAAACGAAAAAAAACTAGTCTTGCTTGATATTTTGTCGTCCTTAAGTTAACTGTGATATCTGTGATTAACAAGCTTAGGGAATGGGAAAACGGGTCTGATGGTGATGTTTCGCCCCGGTGTTCATACAATGTTCCAAACAGTAGTCAATCGGTAGCAAAAATTCATGTAAGATGTGGTGCGTTTAACAAAGCTAATAGAATGGTTGGTGTACATAGATTCTACAGGCAAAATGACTGTGACAGACGGCTGCTTTGGAATCGTTCTCTTGTTTACGTTCAGTTCATCAGTTTGCTTTCTTATGATCTAAAGGCGGATCCACAGTAGTCACCAAGCTGTATAATTCTAATAATCTGTGGATGGAAAAGTGAACCGATTAGCGTTAGTCAGACATTTGACTGCCGCATCACTGGTCACTGATTTGACGTGTGGGCTGGGAACAAGGTTCACCCTAGGCGAAACCTTGAACAAGACACCAACATCCAAAACGAACAATTAACCGCCCTCATCAGCGCTAGCCAATTCACCGTGACATCTGTAAATGCACCCAGCCATGCAGTCGACCGTTGCATCATCATGTGACCCGGCTGAACCAGACTCGATGGACTGAAGTCAGTCGGGTGGTCGTCCTATTGTTGCCACAGTTGCCATAGCGTCATGTAAATCCGATTTCAGATAGTGGAATAACACAGATTGTTAGTCTGCACAATAACACACGCGCACAAGCAACAAACCCGATGGTAATTTGCTTTAGTAAGTCCTCATGGGCTCGTTGTGGCATGCTAGTACTCAATTGTAAACGTGTCTCACGTCGTTTCTGGGAGAACCAGAATTTCCGGTGATAAAACTTACCATCCAATCTCATACTGCAATAATCATTCCACACTTATTTCCCGCCAGTTTTTGCAAAGAAGACAGGTCAGCAATGCCAGCGTTACAAAGAGGACGTCTGACAACTTATTTGACTTTGTTTCATTCGTCCCAATATTTAAGACGTTTTAGTTGTTATGTATTGTGTAACGTAAACACAGAACGGAAACTACTACTTCCGAACTGTAAACGGAACGGATATGGGAAAACATATTGTACGTTGTGCTAATGTTCATTGCTAAGTAATTTCTTGATTAGGCCATAACGAGTTAAAAACCAAAAGAGTTATCGGTTTCGCAACGTTTCGACCCTCTCGGAGAGCCTTTATCAAGCGATTTAAATCAGAAATTTTTTTAACTCGTTGTAGCTTAACCAAGGAATTACTTAATACAGAACTGAAGCGTTTTAAAAATGTAATATACCCCTTTCAACCCCTTGATCCTAGGGTCTGTGACTATTCGGTCAAGATAATTGATGGTAAACATGCAAAATCGGAATCCATTTCAACCTAGTTATTTCTCAAAGTTTTCCCATAAGGAAAGTTTTAACGCAAAAAACACAGTTCAAAGAATTTGATCAAACCTAACCTGCATCACCACTGACAGATTGTCGACAATGAATTCTCCGCTACGTATAAAACACTTCTCAGTTTTGTAGTTTTGTAAGACCACAAAACCTGAAAAGCCGTACGAAACACTCGACCTTGAACTAGTAAGAAATAGAACGTAGTAATTTTGTTCACAAAGACCACATCCAGTTGTACGGCCGTACTGTGACCACCGAATCGGGTAAAACACCAGCAAGATCTTTTCAACAGGCTTGGAACAAATTCAAAGTGAGATGGCAGGGCACAGTGACAGTAAGACAGTAAGACTTCAAACAGCTGGCGAACTCTAATCTATCTGAGGATATCGCCTATATTTTGGACAAACTGTATGTAAGTGTACACGTCTTCACATCAGGACAAACTATAGAAAATAACACCCGAAAATTTTCAGTTCAAGGCATTACGCTTGAAAACTAACTCATAAAGGGTCCCGGAACACAAGTTGTCCGGATCGCCTCTCATTTCCTCAGTCGTCTAGAACCTATGTGAACCTGATTCACTCAAGGTTCTTTTCGATCACCCCAAATCAATCGACAATTTTTAAAAGACCTGTAAACAGGTTACCAGTGAGTGAATTATCTTATACTGCTACAAAAACTCGTAACCACGGTATTCAATAATGTTTGCTTAGGTGGCTAAAGGATCAGTTATCCAGAAATAGAGTCGAAGCGGAGGTAAGTAAAAAAAATCACCACACTGTTAACAACCGTGTTCCTCAATTGTTCATTCTGGGTTCCAGATTTGTCACATTGCTCATCGTTAAAAATAAGTTGGTTGCACCTCAGAGACATTAAATCAACTAGTTGTATATGTATAATAGACCCAGACATCCTCATGACGTGTAATTCAGTTCTGTCCTTATATATCGCTGGATAATAGCTAAAAGTGGTCATATCCAAGCAAATATGTTAGAACGAATCAGACGACGATTTGATTTAGAAGCGCTCCTCACACTATATAGACCCGTAATGGAAATAAACGTGCAGACCTGTTGCCAGTAACTGCATAAACAGCTCTTCTTAGATTTATCCAACGAAAGACAATTAAGGCAAGCTACTACGAGTATCATAAGACTCAGAAGAGTGTGTTACCTGAAAGAATTGTCAGCATTAAATCAACTCTCAGTCAGTTAGAAGCAACTGGGGACGGAATTAAACCGAACGTATAAAATTCCGGGTATTTTGTAAGCAGCACTTCTAGATCAGTGGATACCTAATCTGAAACCTACTGTGAAACTCTGTAGCAATAACTAATTGGGTCTGATTGTTCAAAACTCTACTCGATAATCACATACGAGATAGTCAACCGGCATTACAAGTCTAAAGATCGCCTGCCTAACCTTGACACATTCCCACTAGTCACTAAACGTGAATGGTATTTGTGTGTTGGCGTTTGTTACTTGTACGTCAAACTCTCGGTTACATCAGCGTGTTCAATCAGTGTTCCGAAACGTTTTGCGTTGGTATGCAGAAAACCAGTGCGTTTTTTCAAGTTAACTCCTTTCTGCTTGTAATTATCTAATGGGTGATAATCGTCCAACAAATTTTGTTCGACAATCAACACAATAACAAGGACACAAAAGCACTGAAGCTGTCTCTATTCCGAAAAAGCATGCGAAACCAAAAACAAAATTATCTTTTGTGAGTAATTTTCTTCAATGCTTCATCTAGTTCTAATTGACTGATCCATATTGACTGTTGAGGATGCCAAGAGATTTTGAATGTCTTGTAATAAAAATGTATTTAAATTCCAAGTGGCTTTAGTCCATTCTCTTCTCAGTTGTTGTTTGGCCCACATGTTAGATACAACTTTTATCTAGCAAATAAAACAAGAGTTCCAAGAAAGATAAACCTCAGCTAATTATCAGCTGGGAATAAATGTAGCCGGTTTTATGCAGCTTTTCTTCTAGACTGATTTGGAACGGTGAAACACCAATGAATTCAATTCTGCTGATAATATCATAGTTGGCCAGAGACGTTGCATGCCAAGCTTTGACCTCTACATTACCCTGATTGAATCGTTCAGATTGTTCTTTACTGGTATATATTGTTAGGCATTTCTTACTGGTTTTATGGATGGGGAAAATAAGCAGCCTGTTTAACATTCCGAAATAATTCTTATACTAGTGATCCACAATTCTGAAATCCCACGTGGATCAATCTAGATACAGAGAGGAGAATTTTATCGAGGGAAACCAGATGATAGTAGTCTGGATGGATAAAAACTCTGGCTTTCTGTAAAGCTTACCAACGTCGACCTTGCAAGAGCATAGTTCTGTTTGAGCGCCCGTTGTGTGCCTTGCGTCCGAATCGTAACGGAGCTGAAACCAGACACCACACTTTTGTTTTCATTACCGGGGACAAGTCATAAAATGTTAACCGGGTTCACTAAAGATAGTTCTGCAGAAATTAATCTTTGTTGCCTGCCAGTAGAAAGAAAATCATATTGATCTCATTAAGGTATAAACTTTTTCTTCCTACTTTTCATTCAGTTGAATCTTTGGACTAATCAAAGTTGAGAAAGACTCATGGACTTTACCGTTTCCATCAACTAACATTGCATCATTAGATTGTTAGGGATAACCGTTTAGGTGAAATCAAAAAGTACCCAGTGATTGTTTGTTCTGATGGACGCTCGATCAATCTCTTTTCGACTCCGACGAACATTCAGGATTACAGATCTTGACTGGCATGAAGTAGTCTACTGACAAAATGTTCGGGATTATATATTAATTGTGCATTTACATTTCTGAGTAATTCCATGGGAGAGGAACCATCTGAATCGAACAATATACCAACTGAAACTAATCAACAATTATGAACCAAAAAATCCAAATAGTCAATAGAAGTATCGTCCCAACGATCAATACGTGTAACTATTATCAGCAGTATATCTGTGAATTTCACTGTCTATCCCAAATTATTCCTAACCAAGGTGCTGTTTTATTCATTCTTGTTAACTGGATTTGGTTCCATCAACACAACACCCAGAGAATAGACGCGTTAATCAATTCTGGGTTGATCCATTACACTGCTTGTTCTGTTGTTGAAGTTGTGAACTAAGAATCAATGATGTCTAACTCATTCCAGAGAAAGCTGATGAACGAATGCATAAAGCGTGTCGCTGGTACATTTCTGCAGACAACAGTAGCTTAACTCAATGATGGTTGCCTGAGAGACATAATACTTGCAAAAACTATGAAAATCACCTATCTCCTTGTACTGTATAGTTTCGAGGTTATTTATAATATGACAATCACAGCTCACGGTCATTACAATGAAGTCTACTCGTTTCATGTGAGTTCATTACACGTTAGTGACCAAGCGTTGAGTGCATACGTACAACTACACACAAGGACCATCACACTCTACCTTTACCTAACGAGAGTAGATTGGGCTGAAGGTGGGCATAGCGGATCATCGGTTTTACATAGATCACATTACAAGAACAAGCAAGCTCTAATTCTAAGCTAGGATGAAATTTGCCAATGTAACTATGGAATGCGTCTTGTCAATATCGATTGCTCAATTAGTTGTAAGGCATGATAATGAATGAGAAATAATTGCCATTGCCTCTTGGAGATTACAGTCAAGTTTTATGCAGACATGGTTTTGAGAAGGGTGTACGAGGAAATTCTCAACAGACGTGTGTTTCCATACTATCTACAACTTTCGCGCAGCCTCAGGTATGCACATCCATATAAAACAATAGATTGAACTTGGAAACTAAAAAACGCTTACAATTTTGGTTACTTATAAGTAGTTTAAGTATAACCGATTTCAACACACTCACCTGGTTAGCAGATTCAGTGGTATTACCCACGATGGTCTCATCGGATTTCTCAAGCTCCCTTACATTTGCAGAAATTGAAAGTTGGCCACTATCCTGAGAAGTTTGTTGTTCGGTATCTGAGATTACGTCATATGCGAACGGTTCCACTAGATTTTTCAGATCTTCTGTGAGTTCATGCAGAAAATATTCGAGAGAGTATACGGCGCGGTTAACAGAAGTAAGAGAACTTGGAAAATAAATAAATATTTTGAGTTTTACAACTAACAGCTGAGTGCTTCAAAATCTCCCTTCATGAATGCTGCTCTTTCCCTGATCTTTGCAGTCACGACTCGTTGAAATGACCAAAATGATATTTATGTCAGCACACATACCACTCCAACATTTGGTGGTATCAGCAGTTTCGGCATCGTTTGCCTACACAGACAACCAAAGTTTCATCATCGGTTTTCCATCCTATTGTGAAGTCAACAAACAACAACCAGTTTTTACTTTTTGCACGCGCGGTTGATTCTACGGACAGACCAACTTCTTGTCAAACCAGAAAAATTGTTATAGGGACAATATTTCACCTTTTGACTAGGTTATGCACCCGTCTCACTGTCTCATATGGAATCGACCAAATGATCCAAGGGATCGATTGCCCCGGCAGAATTTTTCGAACAGTTCAAGCTGGAAACCACCAGCGCCACTGTTAGTGTTTTGTATACAAATCGGTAGCTTGTCCACGCCTGATCACTTGTTCTGCTACTTCTAACAAATTTTAAATTACTAGACCACACTAATAAGTAGAGCATAACGCTAGCAATGATATTCCATGTATTTTGGTCTTGTAAGCAATGAATTTCATAGATAAATCTGGTTCTCACTCAACATCAAAATAGCCTATTTCGCTGCTTGATTACAAAACATAGCACCTAACAAATTATATACAACCAACGTTGTCATGATTACACAATTAACCTCGTGAACCGAAACGAACCGGCATAAATGATCAATCCATCTGGTTCCGCTGAAATTTTATCCATCACATTGGACTAACTCATATGTTTGCACTTAACTAGCAGAGGAAATGGTGAAAACGAACACGTTAGCTAGGCTGTTCTTTCCATTTCCCAATTAAACTTACACTTCTCCCTCGTCATTTGCAATGATTAGTTCCACTTACTTCCAGCCACTCTAACATAGACCATTCACATGACTGTTATTGGTTTTCAGAATCGAAACGTTAAACGTTACCACTTTTTCGCCACATCTGGTTGAATAAGAATCTAGTAAGTGTTCTTATAACTGAATAGCTTGTAAGATGTTCGTATCAAATTGTCCATCTCATGGCAAGTGTGTGTAATGGTATCATTCTTCAGTAGGATTAATGTGAGAAACAGTAAGAGATGGGTTTGAAACATATGACAATGAGCCTTCTCGTGGACGTCGCTTTTGTTCACTTAAGTAATATCCGATGCTTGGATTACCTGCCAATTGTTGTAAGCAATCAGTTTTGTTTATTCTGGTCAACAAAAATTACTTTCCGTTCTTCAAACCCTCATAAGAACATCTCGTCTGTATATCTCCCAACTGAATTCGGATGCCAGAACTAACCGACTACAGAAGATGGTTGATTAAAACGTGTGATAATTGACGTATAGTAAACAACATCTCTTATAGTGGTCAGTAACCAATTACTAGAAACATCTGATTTCATTTCAATCATACAGTTTGCTGTTACTACAGGTATACCAACACTCTAGTAAACAACATCGCATCTTGTTAAAAATATAGACCTTTAAACTAAACAAACTAAACTCTAAATCTATATAATCGTTAGTAGACCTGCTATAACAAATCATTAAGCATTCATTTTGATTAAGAGACAATGGATGTCTTCGAGTCGTCTTCTACCTGCCAAGAAAAACAGCTAGAATTGATCTTCAGCACGTGAATTTTAGCTACAAAATAATGCTAAAGTAAATCCATTCATATCAAAGGTTTGCATTCAGAAGTGGTTCATGACAGCCTAAACCAAACAATCTTTGAAGATAGCCAGCGTATTCATTAACTCTCAACAACCAATGACATATCAGTATGGATTATTGGTGTAAACTAAGTGTAAACGAGTTACTGATAAGTAGTTTGGCACAACTGATAATTTAGAAGAGACAACATTGCGAAAAATCTGTACGTTGGCTGGATTCGAACCAGAGACAGAAACATGTCCAAACGCGGCAAACGCTCTACCAGCCGAGCTACAAAACCAGGCTGGAAGCTGAGAAATTTCACATTTGGATCTAGACTTGCACTTACAATTTAATTGTGTTTGCTTTCACATATATTACACTGAGAGTAATATTATTTACAGCCGAACTTTCAGTCTGTCAACTATTTATATACAGATTGTCTTAAAACTACAATAAACGCGAACGTTTCAGTCAGCCTGAGGTTTCAGTTTACTCTGTCGGTCACAAAAGGGACACGATTTGACAATGAGCCTATCAGGTTAGATATGAACACAAAGGGCAAAATAATACATTGCAGCTGACAGTCCCGCTTGAGGGAGGGGCTGCGTCTTTGGGTGCTACTTTCACACAAATCGTCGAAATCGATGGTCCACTTGGTCTCAGGTTTGGCGGTCGAAACAATTTGTGTTTGTCCAGTTCGTGCCTGTTATCTTGATGCCCAGCCGTCAGTCTAATGTCAGCCGGTAAGATACGGTACATACAAACACACGTGCGCAAATTTTGCACGTATAGTTGTATATGCAGCACACGGGTATACTTGGGTGCACATGGGTCCGTATTCGCATTAATTCACTAAACAGTCTGCTTGGATTAATTATTCTCATTCTTTGTTTGCACGGCACATTTATGTAGGTCTATGTGGTAGTGTTTGTTGGTGCGTACCTTGGGTCTGAAACGTGAATCTCTGAATTCGTAAACACCGCCTTTCATATGTAGTAATACGCCCACAAAACAGTACTAGCGCAACATCGGTTGAAAAGGAACGAAGGTAGTGGTCGTGTCCTCGTGGATAATCTAAACATGACTTGTGCTAGTGTCAGGGAATGAATGCTAACGTGGACAGCGGTAGCAAAAGCCGAGGAAGGCCATCGGGAGAGGCTTGGTACATCAGTTGCACACCTTGTTTATAGACGTGTACAAGCAAAAACGGTCATAGTCGCGTGAACAGATTTTCCCAAGCTCAGTGAATAACAATTATGCCAATGTGCAGAGATGGCTTAGGCACTAGTAGTGCCAAACACGAATTCACACATAGTTGTATACATCTGTATGGATTATGCCTACTGAACTGGAAAACAAAGACGAATGACCTTATTAAATCTGTCCATCGAAGACCATCAGTGTCTCCGTTTTGGACGATAATACCAATCTGCGGTTATTGGTAGATAGTTTTAATAGATTAGCGACTGAGTTCCAGAATAGTATCACAGGCTAGACATGTACAAACCCGACAGTACACAGTTGAACTGTTTCAAAAATGTTCGACCAGTGAATATATTTGTGATGAATCTAGGTGAAGTAGGAGAAAATCTGTGTACACCGTTTGCATGACGCAAATTTCGTACTTTGCCTTAAGAACACAGGAAGAATTTTGAAAGTCGTGCATATACCATCACTTACAATGAGAGTCTCACCTTCACTTTGCTTTCTGAGTTATACTACTCCCAAATTGATTCTTCAGATCCACATACAACGCTACCTGTTTTAGCGTGTAAAATTTACAATCAACTTTCTTGCATACAGTTTCTGCCATCGGCATTTTCCTTGAGTGTTTCACAACTTCAAGTCGTCAGTCTTCTGTGTTTGCAATCCGTCATAAGGAATAATTTGTATTTATGTTAACTGAACACGATTGAAGCCTATAACATATTATCTGCCAATAGAACAATGTAACAGTTTGGTCTTGATCTCCATGCATTTCACCATTTTGTTTTATTGGTAATACAACTAGACAGTTTGAGATGTCTGAATAATGCTATGATGTGGATTGTTTGTAAGCAACACCCACAAGAATGGAATATTATCGAATAAGAAGCGTGTACAATTGATAATTCTATCAAAAAGTAGCAATTTCTATAAACCAAAAACATACCCGATGGAACATGATGACGTTAATTAGGAGATGTTTGAAATCTAAGAAAACCCACTATTTCAAAAGGTGGTTTACAGAACGCACGATAGATATAGATATAGATAGATAGATGTAGAACGCACAATGCGAGGACAGTTAGTGACATTTTTTACAAGCTAATCCGATGAAAAAGATACGAAACATTTATGAGGGCTGGAAGTAGTAGCAATAGCGTAAGATAGCAAGTTAGGCCATTTGGTCACAGTCACATCATTGTCGTGGTCCGGCACTCGTACGTCTTGAAATCTGCCCATTCAACCTAGAGTACATTCTTCGAACCATGATTTCAGTATGAAATTAACTTCAGCACTATGTTCGAAAGTCACTGGTTTGTCACAAACTAGCATTTGCACGTCTTACGCTGTAAACAGACAACGTCGTTTTCATCGTGGAGCTTGATGGAAAGCCAACAAAATCTCCATCATACGTTCTGCCAGTCGTTGTCTTAGATATATTCAGTGAAACCATTGGTTCAATTACATAATTTGAAAATAACTTGTTAAACAATCTATAAATGTTCTTTGGTTAGCTTAATGTTCTAGGTCAGGAACATCTGCAGTTCCGGAATTACTGCCACTCATTATAGAGACGATAATCTTTCGAATTCGTCTTTCGGAACTCTTTCTGTTAATGCGGAATCTAAAAGTAAATATGAGTTATACTTATTATTAACAATTAATCATATTTCATTGTGAAAAGCTCATTGTTTTACATGAATGTGATCAAGATAGTGTTTCAGACCAAGCGTAGGAATAAGCCTAAGAGACACCATGCAGCAGGTCAGGATCATAGGTTCATGGAATGTTACAGGAAACAGAAAGATCTTTGATTGTATGTTACTTTCTTTTTGTTGTTTGGTTAAAAATTATGTTGGACAGTTTATAGGTGTAAGGATGGTGGAATGAAGGAGTGAATGAAACTAAATAAAAGGTTATCGCAGTAAAGCTGCCGGCTGCAATAATTTCAACAACGAACATCGAAACAGTATTCAGTCAGATATGTACAGTTCACAGGGGCATTCACAGTGGAGAATTTTCGTAAAGAACTAAGCATTGGTATTGCTCTTATTGGAACCAACAAGAAACGAATCAGGGTTACGATCAAAACCAGTAACGCCATGTTCCAAACTTAGTCAATGGACTATTGATTCGTGACATTGCACTGAAATATCTGTTCTGAAATTCGAAGTCCAGGTTGTTTCTCACGCATATGCCGATCCAGCAATGGTTTAAAACTCTCAACCAAATAAGCTTTGACCAGAGAGTTGGGCAATGCATTCCAATGTGAATAAACCTTAACAGTGTAAAAGTTTTATCTACGAAGTAGTCTGTTTATTTCATTACTCAATTTCAGTGAGTGACTGGACATTCTTATTTACTGAGAAGAGATATGATGATAAATGATCTTGGAAGTGGAGTATTTCGCAGGTAAAAATTAGGTCTCCTGTGATATGTCTGTAATCCACAGAGACTGTATCTAATTTTGTCAGTCCTTCTAGGTAAGCGGGATTTTCCTGAGTCCAATAATTCTTTTGATGGCCCCTTTCTAAATATTTTTAATAGACGTTGAATCTTTTTAATATAAGGACGACATGTCTACGTTCTTTACTAGGTGTGGGCAGATTACGGAGTTGAACATATTGGGAAACACTTCAGGGCCGAGAATTCTACAAATTCTTCTTAAAAATTGCAAGGTTTTCTGTATTCTTTTAGCCATATCAACATAATTTGTTGACAAACTAAAACCGTTTGTTGCCACGATCCCTTGGTCGCGTTTACACTCTGATACAAACAGGCCTGTGTTGCCAATATAGCACCCGGCACAATTTTGATGGTGAATCTATATGACTCTACACTTGTTGACAGTGGACGACAAGTTATCTTCTAGGGACCATTGGTTTAGACAGTTCAAATCATTCCGGGAATTCCAGAGCTTCCCATAGTTTTGTGTCATCAGTGTCGAGAAAAATCGGCCAGTTGACTATACTGGGTAGTCCAATAAATAAAATAATGAATAACAGGGGTTCCAATATTGATCCCTGTAGCACGCTGCTGGCCGAAGGGGATCATTTTGACAGATTTACGTTCACTTTAATGTTGAGCCTACGTTCAGTTATACTCGATCCGATTTAAGCAAATTTTCTTCGTCGGTAGGCAAAAGAAGACTTGTTACACCGCCATGTCAGATAGTTGGATATATTTCTCGCAATGATGGCCAACAAACTTGAAGCTGAGGAATAATGGTAGAATGAACAACAAGGTAATGTTCTTCATACAGTACCCAGTGGAATTAATATAATGCGGTACGATTCGTTATCAAGTGACCCTGCGGATGGAGAAAAAGCTGTTTCCTTCCTTGTTTTCCGCCGCTTACCTGTTTTCTCTACGATCATGTTACTAATTCGCCTAGTTTGCTCGCGGACTTTGTGTTTCACCTTATTTCAAGTGACTCAATTGCGCTCTCACAGTTAATTAATTACCACAGCCGAGTCACTGTAAGATTAGATTAGCTCACATTATTGTGGGCAGTGCAATTAGCAATTGAAATTAAGCCTGAGCACCCTAGACCTCAGTGTCCGTTGAGATGGTCCAAAAGGCAACGGTAATTGGACAATTAGTGGCTAAGTGTGGATGTGTCCTCAAATGCTGTTACAGCGAATGCCAGCGGCACTGGGACTACCAGGACGGTGGGGATGGACATAGCCGGATCGGATGGAAGCACTGTGTCAAAGTTCGTAATTAATGTGAACTTGTCTGATAAGACGAAACTAGCGTCCTTGAGGGTGAGGGTGGCGTTAGCCTAATGGGCACACTAACAAGTCAACAGATATCTGCTGCGCACGTCGTGGTGGCAATCGCCATGGCAAACGAACCGGCTAAGATGCATACACAATTAAAACGAGAAACTGAAGTCCAGCAAGGGAGATTTTGGTTTCAATTTTTATTACTAGTGGCAACTGATCCCAGTCTCAATTTTCTGCGGTTGCGTTCATTGGAACGAATTTTCGTAAAGAACTAGGCATTGGCATTGGTCTTATTGGAACCAACAAGAAACGAATCAGGGTTACGATCAAAACCAGTAACGTCATGTTCAAAACTTAGTCACTGGACTATTGGTTGTAAAAACAATTTTGCTTATACGTGGCAGCGGACTTTGGTTAGTAGTAATTCAATAACACCTACAACAGATCACAACTTGGGTATTCCTGCAGATTTTCTAGCAAGTTCCAGTTGAAAAAGCCACCATACTCGCTGTTCATCCGTGTTTGAGCTTGTTAACACATTTATCAGCCAGTGGGGATATTGGTCAATTCACCGATTGCTAGCACAGAGTACGAAGACTTAATAGTTGGGACATTTACTCAACTAGAAGTAAATTAAGGCATTTCAAGGCAAAGTTTGTTGTGAATTGAGATAACTCATTAGACATTAGTTCTGTAACCTGTAACATCGATACGCTCATATTGAATTTACATTGTTTTAAAAGCTGTGAAAATTGACTTCACTGAAGAGTAATCGGGGATTTGGCTAATTTCAAGTTGAACATCACCCACAATTGATCACAGCTGTCGCATTCCCATAGACTTTCCAGCCAGCCTCTTTCAAAAAGAAATACTAAACTCGGGCTTCACTCTCATTAGAGCTCGTCAGTAATGCATATCCATGCCACTGCCGGGACTAGACCTCTGGTCACACTGTTCATGAGGCAACCATGTTTACCACTGCGCAAATGACCCCACATTAGGCACGATCATATGTGAACACTCAACCACTTTCGCTTGTGAGTAATGATCAGTTTGCCCAATCGTCTCGATAGGAGACACAGTTACTGTCCTGTTAACTCCAGTCGATAAGCCAGCGATCAGGAATTCCGAGACAGGTCGAGATTTCCGGTCTTAGTAAACCTGCTAGGCGAACTTTTAGATTACTGATGTGAGCAAAACTCGAGTCTAGTGCTTCTTTTTAAAGAGACTGGTTGAACAGTCTATCTGAATGTGACATCAAATGTGAGTGATGTTTCATTTACAATTGACTTTGTCAAAGAAGAACATAGAATAGCTGTTGAAGATGAGTGACTACATGCACTTTCCACAAAAATAGTGATTGACAATCTGACTGACTGCCTGTCTGCCTGACCGACTCACTGACTGACTGACACACTTATTCAATGCCTTTCATTAGTGAGGATTACTACCGAGTTTCCCAACTGGTGCAACCGTTGAAAATGGCAAAATAAAAAAATAAGTGAAGCGAAGGAATTAATGCAAGCAACTAGACACAATGTAAAACTGACTGGGAGGATAGCTTTCTTGGGCTTCGTAGCTAACAACAGGGGTGTCAGGGAATTCCGTGATAATTCAGTGATGGCGTACTCCAAAAGTCTTACGACCGTCAAGTGACTGACTAGGATGTCCTATGAAAGTGGTACATGATTTCTAGCATGATGGATCTGGTTAGTTTCTGAAACACCTTACACCATCTTCACACGTTGGTGCCATCAGCATCCGTTCTGATTGCAATTAGAATTGTCGGAGGTTTTTGCGAATAAAGAGTATTAGATCCACTGCCTTCCGTTTACTATCACTAGGACAAAAGGCACGAAGGAGGATAGTACCTCAGAGGGAAATTCTGGCATACGACTCCTCCCTTGACAGCAACATCTCAACAGGCCCCAGTATTGCGTGGTTATAGATTTGAACCCGGCACTCCACTTTATACCGACAGTTTGAGAGATCCTGTAGGTTAGGAAGACTTAGCTCCCCTCTTCATCTTTAGATAGAGTGGAAGAACGAATGCCACTGCTACTTACTCCGCTTCCGCATGACCTGATAATCTTGAATGAGGCAGGTTTCAAGATTATCTTGCACAGTTTTGATGACCAATAATTGTCCTCTGTTCTTTGACCAAGGCCTTTCGGATAGTAATTGTTGTAGATATCTCTGTCATCATGTGTAAACAGCTCTACCAGGTTTCGGCATACGGTATAAGAACCGTCATCTGGCCGCGACTGCAAGAGCTCGATGGTAAATTCAAGGTTAGTGAATATGTGATGAATGTCTCCTCTCAACCTAAAGCCCATTTTTCTTAAACAAGAACATCCGCCCCTGGAACATCTACTCGGTTATAAGAAACAACATTAACTGTCAAGACCTCTGACTAGACGATGGTTACCGTTGCCGCCGACGTCTAATTCTGTTAGCATCCAAGTATCTGTCTGTCGATGCACCGCATAGTAAGACCCTCCGGGGCAATTACACAGGCAAACATCAACCCACTGTGTCAGAGTCACCTCTCTACGACAATATGTTGAAGCTCCGCTGGCATGTTGCGAGTGTTGGAGTTTATCATCACAAATGAGACATCAGCACTAATTTTGCAGCTCAATCTAACACCCTCGGAGCAATGCTTTGAAAATTATAACTTTAACCCATTTGAGCGGCTCTTTTCGAGGAAATCCCGAAGTTTTGCAAAGACAGACAGGCAGGCATAACGTAGCTAATAACCACGGACGCCAAACTGTAAAGTCAGTTTGAGTTTCCTAGTACATTCCCCGCATATGTCGGTGACCTTGTTGAAGACTCTAGGGTATTGGTTGATTAATTTCGTAAAGATTCCTCACTCAGTTTCACCAAAACATTACAGAAACTGACGAAAGAATAAAATCAGACTGAGCTCTCTACCAATGTACTTTATTTTTCTAACTACTGGGAAGTGCCGACATGCAGAAAATCATTCAGCATATTTGTCGAAGCATTGAAATATATCCATATGGTCGCGCTTTGATCTGAACGACTGGGACGACTTACTAAGATAAAATTTTTACAATTACCTACCTGCCCTTCAAAACTACAAGACGGCTGATTCGTTTTTTACATTGAAACTAGTCAAACGATGTGGAAATAATTTCAGCCTGTGACTACGTTATGTTACTAGTGTTGAAAACATAACGTAACTTTCTCATGTGGTCAGTGAACGACAGTCAATGCTTCTTATTTCAATCATAAAGGGACCGGCTGAGCTTCACTCGTGCCCAACGTTGTGGCGTCCGTCAGACTTCACAGACAGAACGTAACTCGGAGTGGGCGTACTAGGGAATGATGGGCAGTGTTAGTGGTAAAAGTGTTGCCAGATTTATCAATAACCCAGTTGCGAAATAGTGCCACATGACTCACTGGTTCAAGACTGCTGTTCTTAGCACTTCTGAACCGTAAGCAACTGATCAACCTGTTCGTTCAGCTAAACTGGCATCTGCTTCAAGAAGCTGGCGAATCACCTCCAGACTTTCCCCCACTGGAATCTTGCTGAACAACGAAACAATGGGAAAGCTGACCAGACATTCATCCGGGCTTAAGCTAAGTTCCTTCAGCTTGGTAACCAGTTGTGTGGAATTCCGAATAGAATGGTCTGTGCACTTTTCAAGAGGTTCAAGAGTACGAGACAAAAATTTGGCTAGGGCATATGTTGGGACTCCTGTATAGTCAACAATTAGCCGGACTGTACTTCTTGACGGGAGTTGGCTTTCCTCAATTCAAATTCATCTATTTAATCCACAAAATTCTGTTGATTAGTCTTTAAACCCAGTCGATTAAAATCCTGTTCGATATTGGTCGTTTTGATTCAATTTTCTGAAACATGTTCGTGACGTATGTGTGGTAGTATATGTCTACCTTAATGAACACGGCTAATTTTCGATAAAACACTCATAGAATAAATTTCTCTTTCGGATGTTCTCAAAGGTGGGGTATTGAACGAAATATATTGTATGGTCTGTAATTTTCAAACCGTAGGTAAGACTGAGGTATACCATTCATTTTTAGGCACAGTCAATGTCAAGAATGACAAATGAAATTTGTTCCTTTATTTTTTGATTGTTTGGTCACATTTAAAATAACAAAGAACTGTCTAAGGCACATGGGATGCTCGTGTGACTCTCCCACCTATAATGACGTTAAATGTGCATAAATATGCTGACGATGAAGTATCACGAGCTGACAATCTTCTTGCAATACAGCAAACGACGTTGCACAGTGTTTCAATTTCGACTATAAAATTACAGATGCTGTCTACAACCACAATTTTCACGACATTTTTGCAATACTATCATCGTGAGGTGTATTTCATTTTTCACAGTGAAACTACTGAAATTGCTGACTTGTTTATTTGCTTCGGAAGCCGAAACAACAATAAAAGCATATGAAATCTAATGTAGGTTCATACCTCCAGTGCGGAACGACCTTCTCTAATCTTGATTCAATCTGGCGACCAAGAGACAGCTTCCTGGTGCCTAATGTTTAGGAATATAAAGTAACCGTGTGGATGAGGTTACGTTATAGCTAGGACATGTCTGTATTCCGTGACCAATGTTAGCGTTAAATTTCACACAGTGTGTGGTTCCAGCAGATTAGCAGCGACTTACGACCTACGTCGTTTCCAGTGCAAGATGTCTCAATATCACCTTCATGTGTATTTTAAGTTTTTGCTCAGTAGTGTTGTGCTACTCTCCAGGTACGCTACGGATAAGACTAGCCCATAGATTGCACAAAGGTTAAACAGCTTGAACTTTAAAACACTTGGTGATGCTGAGCAAAAGTTGTTCACAAAAATGGTAAGTTTGGTTTGTTTCAAGTTTCTCAACATGCCTGAACCGTATGTGAGCCTGAAACAGAATATTTTTCTAAAGAGCAACTTATCGTTAACATTAGACTATTTATATGTTGAACAATTTGAACAAAACAGACAACACAATTACATCTTCCCTACGGTATGTTGTAAACCATCTGGTGATATTTGAAACTTATTATGCAAAGCAGTTCTGTCTTCACTGGACTAAGAAGCTCTGTTTCAAGGATAACGGTTTCGTGAAAACCATAAAGAGTTTTGAAGTCTGAGAATAGCTTTAAACTTTCGCACAACATGTTGGAAAGGCTAAAAAAGACCTTCATGTTTTCACCTTTACATTTAGTGGGTCATGGTAAAGGCAAAAATGTTGCCTGACATCGATTGATTTTCATTTTGTAGCTAGAAACTCGCAATCAAATTAAGCAAGTATAGTGACCTCAAAAGTGTCCGAATCTTGCTTTAAGCTTGTTCACTAGTGTGGCAAGATGGCATCCAATTAGAAACCGGCGGGGGATTTTCCAGTCGTTTAATATCCTTGCCTAATAGCTTGTTATACATGTGTACATCCCTCTGTTGAAAACCAGGCGTCAGTCACCTCTAAAGTAAATGCACGTCGAGAGTGGTCTAAACAGAAAAGTAACGGAACAACTAGTTCTGTTGAGATCCATACAAAAATGAACCCCTATGATAAAATGTACCGCTCGTCTTCAGTCGTATGCAGATAACTGTTGCTGACTGCGCTCGGAGTGGGTTCTGGGATTCAGGGCAATGCTATTACCTGCATTCTAGAACCCACCGCATTAACTTTACCGTCCCGTTTTAGCCCACCCTGTGAATGAATCAGGTACAGAGAGCTGATGCTCGGTTCTAAGCAAGTACTCACGTGGCCCACAGATGAATGGACAGGAATAATTAATCTCTTACACGGGTAATAAAAATGAGCACGAAGTAAGTGACGAAAAAACTTGCTATACCACAATAGTGTAGTGGTCATGAAGATCGACCAGGATTTTTGCTGTAAACACTAGAAAGACCGATCAACAGTGTAAGACGATAATGAGCGTTAATTTACAATTAATAAAATTGAATGTTTTCAAAAATAAGCTGCTCAGTTAACGTGTGAATCTTCCGTGATAAAAAACAATCGTGGAAATTTGGGTTAACATCTGAATACAGTTCTTTAGCCTTATGTTCTGATCTATCGAAGAAAGTCTTCTGTTCGACTAGGTGTCCAGATCATATACAACCGTCCCATAGCATATATGTATGCTTAGCTTTGATTCATGCTCATCGACACTAAGACTATATAAATATATTTGTTGGCTCACTCATGAGTAGAGAATAAGCATCACAATAGATGCATCAGTTTTGGTGTCTTTGATAACATCAGGATTACAAAAGTAATGCTTACTAAAGTAATGCTTCTTCAAAGAATGATCGAAACAGCACCCATTAATTAACGGTCATTATGAAAGAAGACATTTTATTATTCAAAACAGTCTAGTACTTGAAAAATAATTTGGAGAAAGTGTGTTGTCTTCTTCGAACTGTTAGACGAGATTGTTGAAGTCCACGCGCAAAATCACAACTTCCCACACACCACATGTGATGTGGACAATTTTTTATATCTGCTATTGCTTGTCATAGGTTATCTGAGTTAGTGCATCTCAGTTTTGACCTAGGCCTCTCCAATCGATCTGATGAAAGTATTCAGAGAACCCCGTCATTCAAACAGATACATGCAACCACAAGACTTCGTATGTGAATTTCGTAAGTTGGTGCTGCAAGGTGAACGCGCTTGAGATGAACAGACCAATTTGTCTGCACTCTGACTAGCCCTGTTAGATATTGATGGTATACCCTCTATGATACCAAACCAAAGAACGAGTTTGACTCTAGTACACAATTTAAGTGACAACAGTCAAAAGTGAGGTATAATTTCTTTAGTTCACCTTTGCAGGGTGAAATCATCGAATGCAGACTTGCCGACGATCGATCCGCGGAATGAGTTGAGGACTTTCGATCGCTTGCATCTTCTGTAATCTCTTGGTTGTTTTGACTCATCTGATGTGCCACCTCTCTTCTGTTCACACAGTCTGGAACCATGAGACTGGCAAACAAGTTTGGCAGTTCATCCACTGAACCTTCCAGGTCACCAAGTCTCCAGATGACCTCAAATGTCTCCAAATCAGCTGAGCACAGGAGATTTGGCACAATGGTTTCATTTATTGTCGGTTGAGGTTTCTGTTAAAGAGAAGAGTGAAAATATACTTATAGGCATCTACATTTCTTCGCAACTATCTTCGATTTGAATAAGATTTGATTGGTTGAACTACACCGAGTGGTGATTCTCAGCTTGTGTTACTAGGGCTCGGCATTGATTGTAAGTTAAACTAAATGTAACCACTTTCTAAGTTAGATATTTGAGTTCGGTTGATAAAGGTGAATGTCCTTCGAAACTCAGTCCAATCCAAACACTCTTCAAAATACATTAATATCACACGACCTGTTGACTCTTGTGGTCGATTACGACTGCAACTGCTCCCGCCGACTACGTGGGATGTTGACAGGTCACAACGATAGCCTAGGCATTAAACTTTCACGAAGCAATAGATAGAAAACGTCTCCACTGAGGTGAAGTGAAAGTTCCAGAGGGTTTGTGTACGTTGTATGTATGTGTACCAAAAATCACCCTCGTGCAATTGAAGGCACGGAAATGCCAAATACAAAGTATAATACAGATTACTGTGGAAATTCAATATTTAAACTTTGGTACTCTATCACGTTGTGTGAAAATTTTCGTTCTAGTCAACAGTGCGCCGGCGGGCAGTCTAAATTGGATCGTGCTTTACGCCTTAAGTCGTTTTTAAGCAAACGCACACATAACTGTCTTTCTGTTCAAGACACATTGTGTGGATCTTCACGAATACAGACGATAACTTATCAGATTTTAACGTCTTTCACGAGTCTACAGGCAAGTCGACTTACTGTCATTATGAACGGAATCATTACCAGCTGTAATCTCTGAAAGGTTATTACTTGCATTTACTTTTCATACATCCATTATGATAACCAAGGAAATATTCCAATAACTCTTGAGACACTAGAGATAACGGGACATAAGTGTAATTTCAACCAGTCCACTCCACGGTACGCACAATGAAACGAATTGTAAAGAAAAAGGGTTCCTGACACTGACCGCCTTAAGTATTTGTTATTGTAGTCAAACGCAAACAGAATTCAATGCACTGCACTCGATTAGCTAAAATCTTCATCTAATTCTCCAGCGAAATATCCGGTAAATCAGTGACATCCCATCTCAACAGACTTTCGTAACATTGAGTTGTAGCTTACTGACAACTCCTTCGTTCTATGCCCCAGTCAACTCATTAGTCGACCACAGTGTGTCTTAAATGATCTACCCGGGAGCCGAACAATAATTCTACGGCGTAGAAAATGCTAAGTTGACATTCTCACTGGGTAGTCCAACCATATATATATATATATATATATGTATTTATATTCAAATCAGATTAATTCACTAAAACGCACGCACTTGTACAGGCGGATTTCCAGGGACTTGTCTTTTAATTTTTATGTTGATTACTTGTGTATACATTTTCACGTAATTGATAAACTTCACGTGTTACTGAATGTTGACGGCGAGTTCGGCTTACTGCACACATTTATTTTGACATGTGCCTAACCCATATGTCTTGAATCATAACCATTCTCCGATGTCGGCTCCTCTTACTTTACTCACAAATTCTTATTGGTTTACTCCGATTTACAGACTTTGTAACTGAAAATAATACGTCCGTTTCGGTCGCAGCCCTGTCTCCTA
>JTDE01000057.1:123405-142577 GCA_014338405.1 Paragonimus skrjabini miyazakii | reverse complement strand
ACAGACTTATTAAAACCATATTCTTCACACCCTACTAACCACTCCCAAGCACGATGAATAGGAGTTATTTTAAGTAGTCAGCAAGTAGTCCAGGATTCCAAACTAAGTAGGCTGTAAACCATTCTATGAACGTTTTGGTTAAATCATTTAAATGAACTGCAATAGATTCCAAACAGCTCTTGATCAATGAAACCTCTTGTTCAGACCAGCTAAAACTTCAGTCATTTTACTGCTGGGCTGAGTACTTTGAGCTATACTGCACTGATCTCACATTGGAAGAAAGATTTGCAGGTTTTATTGGTTTAAACCCAAAGATTTTAGCCAGTACTTAGTTAGAAATTCCTCAGTAGGTTTGAGGGAGCCAGTATTTTCGTCAGACAGAAATCTTGCATACAAGGTTATCAAATGGAATTAACATGATTGGTACCGTATTCTGCCCCAAAATTTTCTAACACCCCGGACTGTCTTTACAGTCTGAAGCATGCAACCTCATGGTCATCGTGATCCAATGATGTCTAATCTGAAGCTGTTAAAATATCAAGTACCGCGTTTGCTTTAAAAGACAGCCGATCACGGGTGGAATGCAATACAATAAAGCGGGATGTACGCCGGCAGTACTGAGCAGCGTTCATAAGATATCAGGAACTCATCGATTGGTGAAAATGTTATTCGTCATTGTGGCATGCCGAATAAACATAGTGAAGGGGTGTTTTAATAATATCAGTCTTCGGAGTGACTTACCTGATGCACGAGCATCTGCTGATGTTCTGGTGAATGCCAGTGAGATAGCGCTTTAATCAAATTGATGAACGTTTTTCGTTTCTCCATTGGATGACTGATAGCCACGGTACAGTCACACCGACAAGAATATCCTATGCGTAACCGGGTCAGTAGACGTGAAAGGCCGTAAAGAGCTTGACCGAAACGATTATCGACGATTTGCTTACTTGGGCCTTGAGAAGAAGTCAGCTCACTACCTTCAGAGTCACAGTTCTTGCGTATTAAATCTACATAGGCCAACGAAAACGTCGCTAGTCTGTTCCATAAATCACTTCGAGCGGCAACCAAATTGTGGAACAGTTGAACTGCTTGTAAATGGCGCGGACATTGACAGTGAATACGAAATTTATGAACCGATGTAGTAAAAACGTTGCACGCAAGGCAAGCCAACTGAGTGGTCGAACTAAGGCTCAATCCGTGCTTAATATGCAGTCCGTTCTGAGTCAGTTCAAACACATGCCCACAGTTTCCCGGTTGCACAGGCTCAATCACACCAACTGACAATGATTCTAGTCCACTTGGCCGAGGGTTTACGGGAGCCAGAACACGAAGTTGATTTGCTGGACCACCTTCAGACACATGTAACAAAAAGCTGAGGCGTTGTGCGTGTTTCTCAGTTTTGCAATGCAACTGAAAATTAGCTTTCAACGGGCTCTTGTAGACACACAGACGACAAAGCCACACACCCCCCGTGTGTGTTGTCAAACTGGATGTCAGTGGGTCCTGGTCAATTGGGACACGGTTACGTTCGGCGTGTCGAAGCAACACGTCCAATTTGTCGGTGGTAAAGGCGCAACATACTTGACATGCCAAGGGATAGGGGGAAGATTCGGTCAGTTTAGCTAGAAATTGCTCCGTTGTAGGTATGTCTGAGGCCGGCTGGGCAATGTCGAATAAAGGTATTGTATGCTCTCCACTTCCATATACACCAAACGATGGAACGGTAGCAGGTAGCTCGATCGGAAATGGATACTGCACACCGTGCATATGTTGATCCCGTCGAACTGACAGCATAGTATGTAAACTGGAACGCCCATCTGGGTTTGCCGGACTGCCGGCAGGACTGCAATGAGATAGTTTGAGTGATGACTCACACTGAACAGACGAGCTGAGGTCTGGATTGTCGCCAGGTTTAGGAAGCGTTGTCTCAGTCAATTTATTTGTTCGTTGCACCGCAGCTTGTTCCAGTTCCTTGGTTTTTAGATCAGAGACAAAAGAAGGATGACAGAATGGTCTCATACTAGCAAGTCGACTACATGAGTACAACATGAGCATTGCTCACCTGAAACTCATTATCATCTATTTATTAGTATGATGCAAAATTGTAATCGATTTTCACGTGAAGTGAACATTTTAATTCACTCTTCGCCCAATCAATAGATGGCATAGAGCGTCACAACCCAAGTAGAAATTTACTGAATGATACAACGTTACTTAAGCACTCTAGTATACTACGCATTTTTCCCAAAGATTAATCCGAACGTCTATGATTCAACATTTAGCAGGAAAAGGTAGAAGAATTGAACATTCAGTTCCACTTTGAAACCGTACAATAACAGTATAAAAATGGATCAACGTCAGCCTTGAGTTTGCAAACTCAAACCGACTGACCCAATCATGAACACCTTGCATCTAGCGCTGCTGTATACGCTAATATATAAGTTCATTAGATGAGCGGGATCAGTAGGTTTTCAATGCCTTATTGTAATCAACAATGAACTGTATCCTTACTGGGGTCTATTTCATTCTAAGATCTAATGAAGTCATTTGGATGTGTGATGATCGCCTTAAAAACTACGCACTGCTTACCAAACAAGAGATCACTGTGTACGTCCCTGCCGTTGTGTATCATCCGTCACCTCTATTCCATGGTAATAACCAAGTGGTCTGTCCTGAAGCGTCGGCATTGTCGTTAATATGACAGGGTAACAGGCCGAATCTTATAGCCTGGGTTGGTCCCAAGTCTGACAGTGAAAATTTTTCGTTTCCAAATCTTGTGCCAGAGATGTTGAAGTGGCGATAGATTTAATGACTGCTAACTATTAGACCCAATGAAATATTTAGAACTATGTCATTTAAAGGAATACCATAATTTTTGTGTATCGCTAACTCTACGTTTGACGGCAGAAAATGAAAATGAAATAGAGAAAGATAGACGAAATATGGATTTGTTTTAGTACTGGTACTGAATATAGGAATATGAGACACAATAATACGGAGCGAATATATAGTATATAAGCAGCAGCTCAGTTTGTATATAAACGGTCGTCTGTACGATGTGCAAACACAAATATTCAGTGGCATCTTAACATTGAAATCGAGGATGACACACCAATTTGAAGTTGTCCAGATTTTTGTACCTATTCCCGTTTTAGAGTGATACCTGGACGATGTGTATCAATGACCAGATTAAACTCGTCTATTGCTGCTATTGTCACAAGAGACTCGAACGGGATGTAACTGATTGAGACTGAAGTAAGGTCAAAGGGAAACTGACCAGGGTTCAGAGAAATTGTCTGGTGTTTCTGCTTCAACTACTTACTTTTAACATCCTTTCACACATGTATACCTTTCATTTTTATAGTCTTTGTTACCAATATCAGTGTCCAAGTGGTATTAACATGGCATAGAGTATTTTGGGCTTCTTAAGACAATAGAACAGGTGACCGACCAATGGGAGCTTTTACGCTAGGCGGTTACTTCCCGCATTACTTCTCCTCACGACCTAAAGAGGTCATGGAGTGTGTTTTATTTATAAGTCGCAGCCTAAGTGGGCAGTTAGTTGTCCGACTGTGTATGTCGACATGTACGAGAACAGCGTGATACTACCATACGTCTTACTTATGAAAACCATAGAAATTTGGACTCATCATAGGTTTCCAGTCGGATAATGGTCTTTTGGATAGGACCAAAAGCAACCACTGTGCGTAAGTGAGCGTTTGTGGTGATAGTGATAACTACGTAGTGTGTGTCGGTTTCTTTGATCAACTATTCTTGATATGAGAGACTTCTTAGCCATAGCAATAAGGCACGAATCAGAGTATTCCACTCCGTAACATCAGTGTATCAGATTCTCTATAATTTCAGCTTGCGGCCCGAAGTATACATCTGTGAAACTTTAAACGATTTGAACATCAGAGCCAGCCGTTTTTCGTAAGCTTTTTTATATTATCGTTTTGAAGCGGGATTGCTATATGGCTATTCGGTTGCAATTAAGTTTATGCTTTGATATTTTATTCTCATTGTGTTCTCATCTAAAAGTTTTACATTTCTACGCCTATTACTATTGCTGACTCTTCCAGTTACATTTATTAAGACTATTGTATTTTTCGTCAGCTATTCTTTCTGAGCTGATCAGCACTTATTCATTTCCGTGGTCTCTCAACTTATAAAATTTTTATGAATCTAGTATACTATTTTGTTTCTCTCTAACTCACCTCGGCTGAACCGAACGAATGTTTCAGATGACTCTATAGCCCAGCCTACACGGGTTTACACACTAGAAAGTCGTCTCCCAAAAGCTACAGAAACTCATCTGTCGCTGATGACAGAGTTCACACAAAAAAATCAGATGTTCAAAAAACATGTTACTTGTTACTACAGTGATTTTTGCCGTGCGATAAGGGAGTTGCATGTTTTGAAGTAAATACCTAAATTTATACGACTGTGCACTTTAGTTAACACTAAATGCCACTTGTAATTAGACTCACCTGCATGTTGTTCAAGTGTTTGTCCGATTGTTGATGAATGGCCAAATTGCCTTTGGTTGTGGTGGAATAGTTACAAACTTCACAACGATAGGGTTTGTATCCGCACACATACGTTTCACCTCGGCCTAGTCGAGGGTGACTGGTTTTAGTTAGGCAGTAAGAGCAAAGCTTTGCTGGGGAGGCAGGTGCTAGTTCTCGACCGACGAGTAACAATGGGTTGGTGTGCTGAAACGGATCTGGGGAGACCATTGTGTTCCCAACACTATGTGTTTATCTGGCCAGTCCAAGGAGTTGGGATAATCAGACGGACAATCTGTAGGACACATAAGAAAGTAAACCTTAGATAAAGTGAATCGATTCACGCTATTTCTAAAATTACCTTAACGAATTTTGCAAACATTCTGTTTTTCAAAATTTTTGATTGAGGTTACTTATTGGTTTCTAAGTGACTTATTAAAGAAAATAATAACTTTTAACCTTGAAAAGTAACAGGCAAACTATATGAACAAGAATTTTTGCAGATAATCAGGTCTTCAAATTGTAATAACACATTACATAACGTTAAATTAGTAAGAGTTCTATACGCCAATGTAAACGGCATCAGGTGTTACTCTGACTACAGCTGTAATGCTTTTAGAGGACCCGAAGAAATGTATTCTCACAGAATCATGATTGTCAGTCAAAAACTGTCTAAATGAGGTCATCAGCTATAAGAATAGCAAAAACAAGTACAACACAATCGTTTCAGATACATCGATCACGAGAGTTACATCAATCTGAAGGTCTACTAGGATCGAAATTCGTTTAATGTAACTCACCACGAAATGACCTCAGCATATAGTTGGCAAAGCTTGTGAAACTAATGCCTGACTGCATAGAAGATTATATCCACAAGGAAGATACTCATATACTTCATGAATTTTTAAAGCATCTATCACAGCTTACACCTAGAATTGATTTTCCAATGTGCACTTTGAATAAACTAAAGGGTTAATCATTATGTATGTCGGCCCAAATGAAGTAAAATAGCTGTATCCGAAAGAAACTAAGCATTCACACCTCATTTATAGGTTACCTCCCAGCAAGCTTCATAATCTGCGACATCTTAGACCGTCATATTCCTGGTATCGTGTTGGCAACGCACTGCGGTGTGTTGTTATTGCTTACTCTGTGACGAAATCTGGGCGAAAGCTCAGTCAGAATGAACCGTCCAACATGCTTGCATAAAGATAGGTTTATAAATTAGAATGTAAACCCAAATGCATGTCAACTGGTAACCTGATAGTTTCTTTTGACCATATCCAAGAGCAAAAATAAGTGTTCATGCTACATGCATTTTGTTCAACTGCTTAAGATCTTTGACTTCTTTTAGAAGCGGATTCATGTTTCACCTTTTCTGTCAGCTGGCTGAGTATCTAATGCATTTCTCTCCGTCATTGATATCACAGTGGTTGCCACCTGATACAAAGGATCTTTTTCTGGTTTAACAAGTGTTAGAAAGTATAGCTTAATTGGCTCGGGCATAGTCTTCTCTTTGCTAATCTCCCTCACTTTTACATCCTCAGAGAATTAGATACATTTTCACATGAGGATATTTTGTCAATAGGTACTAACTACCTGACCACAGCCTAATAAACGTAGGTATATACTCAATGACGAAGGTGTCCAATAAACAGATTCTGAGAAAACCTTTCAAACATCAGCTGACAACATAATAGTGAGGTTCTTGTTCGTCCAACTTTAACGGGCCTTGATCAGCTTATAGATATCTTTATATACCACTTGTCCGTAGCCTCCAACCCTTTAAACCTCAGCAGTGAACTGAATGAGTTTCTTTGTAAATCGACTGAAACTATAGAAGACATTTGTTGAGAATATTTGGCTAGCCATTGATGTAGAAACAAAAGAATATACTTGGCCCGTATATTTGGAATATTTTTCTGGGGCAACCAATAATGAGCATCTTATTTATTCCAACTTATTCGTTTAGACAAAGTTCACCTTTCTCTCCTTGGACGAGATTTCATGTAGACTGAAACCAGTAAGTCTATAAAAAGAATCTCGTAGAAAGCGTCGATATCCTAATTAAGATTCGGTTTGTTGATCTTGACAAACTTTCAGTGACTGGGCTGATTTGTGCAAAAACTCGACGGCCAAATCCAAAAGAGCATAGAATATCATGAACTTACCACTTGCTCCGGATCTGTCGAAATACTGTCCTTACCCCATAAGTATGTTCGCAAGCGTGATTTGGAGAAAGCTGAACTCAATGCCACAATCCAGAACTTGTGATCGTATACCAAAATTAGTGGAAACTGATGATAATTGAAGAGAAAAAATGTCGGAAGTTTTTAATAAGGAACAAAACAGGAATCAGCAAGTAGAGAATAACACACACACACACGGATGTCTCAGTTAGGTATTTGTATCAATATTAGGTTCATATGCTATCAGACTGGAGCAAATAATTTTCACATAATTATGTAAACTTGTAAATTCTAAGAGTGGATCAGCAAGTGTTTAGGAACCTTTGAATAATTACTGAATAAGTTTACTCCATCCTTTGAACTAAACATATATGGTCAATGCCTTCGTAATGGAGTTCGTACTTTACGTGTATTCAATACAGATCACTTCGTACGAGCGTACTTGATGTAGGCAACCGTCAGCTTGGAAAGTTGACCATATTCATTCTATCAAAGATTTCCAGAGAGTATATGAAGACGATTATTAAGAATGTTGCGCAAATAAGTACAAATAATCGTTAGTATTACGCCTGCTACACAAAGGGAAAGGTGTGATGGATCAACCAACAAAATATATGATGTGCTCTTGTTCCCTACTTTAATGTTGCATATTTGACTACCTTATGGAGAACTGTTCGGCCCAAGTGACCGATATACCAGTTCCACAGATCGAACAGCTCATAAGCCGGCCTATTAATGATGGTCTAGGTAAGCGCCAATTTGGCATCCGAGTGGTCGAAAATCCATCGATATGGGTCAAGGAGAACGAGGTGCAGCTATATGAGAGTATATTAATAAACAGTCCAATGGCAAAGTCTGTCGACTGCGAAGCTTCATGTGATGACACAATATGTGGAGAATCACCAAAGAAACTTAGGTTTTCTGCTCACAACACTGCAAAATTTTCATGATGTGTACATGCAGTTGCCATCAACAACAGCATTCTGTTTTGTGGCTACGTGCAAATTTATTGGTTACTCATTCATGTCTTGAGGGAAAGAGTCCCCAAAAATTTACCATCTTGATCGTTTGCATTTTTATGCTTTGTAAATTCAATTCATGATCTAACTGTCAACTATCAGTCTAACAAGCAATAGAGATCAAAGTAATTTGCGAAGACACAATTATTATTCTAAAATACCATTATATACGGCTGACTTTAAATAAGTCAGCAAAATATTAACTGTTTGAATATACTTAGTGATTAACAGAAAAAAATAATAAATTAGTGATTTTATTTATAATGTCTCCTATCGGGCATGGCAATTAAACTTTTCAATGACTAAGTGAAAATTTTGTATTTTTTGTTTCAACCCAGTAATCTAATGATTTGCCAACTGGTGCAATGTCTTCTATAATTTTAAGAGTTTCTGGAATGAATAGAAGAATGATAAAAGAAACGTTTTCAGATAGATCGTGGACCAACTAGGAACAGTAAACGATGGCACACTACACAAATTTTGGCTTGGAGTGAATCTGTCGAAACTTTCCTGTGCATATTTCTGAGTTGCTTAGATGCAGAAAGATAAGTTGGAAAAATGTATATAGCATACCATAATTTATTTGGTTTTTGTAAATGCAACTTGGAAGCAGTTATTTCATTTAATTTGTGGACTATTTTGAATAATGATGGATAGTTTAGAATAAATATTTGCATCTGATCTTATGGTTAGAAATAGCTGGATGATATTGTTTCGTTTGCTGTGAGTCCCTACGATCATCCATGTTTTTTTGATTGGAAACCACCGGGTATCCAGTTACGCACTCGAGTGATCTATGTTAAAGTGAACATTCAAATTGCATTATAATTTTCATAACTTCATTGTCACGTTAATATGACTTACTGCTCACTATTCGTTTGTACTAAAGAGCTCGCTGATGTGAATCGATAAATCTGATCGACATGCCGCCGCTTCCACTAAAAGGCATACTGAATTGCGCTCGGTTCATAAATACGGTTGTGGTGATTGGTCTCCTACCCTACACCATTACCAGTCTGGTTCGGCCACAAAACGCAATGGTCAATACTTTGGGGGATTTTGAATTCGAAATTCTACAGGTACCATTAATACCTGTTCAGTGCGCTTTTTCATGGGCTTTGTATAATAAAACAAATGTATTGTCAATACTCGGGGTGAACTTAACGTCAGAGTGTTTGTGTACCGGAGGTTTATTTCATATGAGTATCTGAACACTTAGTATACTCCGGCAGAGAAATTATTGAATCAAAAACATTCTGAGATCGTTCACACTCTAGGATTGAAACTGCATTTAATTTTTGTGAAAAGTAGATAAGATAGCCAGTGCAAGTGTTATAACTGAGTACAAGTCTATTTTGTAAACAAAGGCATTCTCAACAATTATTGCTAGAAAGCCGATTCTTGGGATAGTTATCTGAATATTCCCATATATATGTCGCGATATCTTTATCTTATCTCGCATGGCACTAAGTTTTCCTTTCCAGAAGATGCGCTTGTATCGTTTAAGTTTTAGTACGTGAGGTCAGTTGACACAAGTAACGGTGTTGTGTAACACACAGAAGTGAAACAAAATAATGCTTTTGTATGCTGTGTCAAGGCATTTGTCAGTTTCTGACTTAAAATTTATGGAAATATACTATAAGAAACTCAGATAAATATGACGCGGTGTAGTAATCAATGGAGACATTTTAAACAACTCTCCATAACTGCTGTATACAAGCCAATTTTTCTAACTTACTAATGTTATTTTGTGCAGTAGTATGCTTGTTTTCATAGGCTGCATGGTGCCAAACATATATTCATATTTGAGTACCCTAATAACCTCGATTTTCTAAAGAAATCCAAATAATGCCCACTGTACTAGTACGTTTTGACGTAGTAAAGTCTGTGAATGCTATTGAAATTTTAAACTGGCGATTGATACAGAGTGATAGAAGATTTTCCTGACATGAATTTAACGGCTCTTATAGCTGAACATAACGTTCACCTTTCGATAGATATCTCAACTAACCCGTTCCGAAAGGAAGCACTCGACACGAATTTCAATCTTGGCTGAGTGGGGTCTCGTTTACGCTACCCGGATACAGGCACGTTGGATGAATCTTGAATCTTGTGTATAATTTTAAAAATATCAAGGTAAAAAATTCATGGTAATATAAAAACTGAGGCTAAATATGCGTGGTACTTTATTCAATGAAACCAAAATCTCGATAATGATCCGTGTTCAGAATACCATTCAGCAGGTTTAATCGAAGTAAGTTTGATGGTTTACAAGGAGTACTATTAGCTGGGTCAAAAATAAGATTTAACATAGACGTCATCGTCTTCTCTTACGAATATCGGGAAACATAAGCATCGTTCATGAGCAATGGTGTTCAGGCGTTTACTTAGGATAATTTACTCGTACTCAGCCTGAAAATCAAGAGGTGGCGGACAATGTGGTTGCCTGGTGAGAGCATAGGCGGAATTGTAACGACTGTGGTAATGAGGGTATGCACTAGTGAGTAGCTGTGACGGGAGCGAGACCGGATTCGAGTCAAATGGTTGGAATGTCTGTGGGAATGCGAATGGTGCGATCAAGTGTGATTTGTATTCGTGGTGAACGTGGTCAGTGCGGTAAAATGAAGATGATTGGTTTCAACTATGTGTCATCGGTGTTCATGAGATGGTAGATGTGGATTTGTGTATTGAGTGTCAATAGGCGATGTTACTGAGTGTAATTCAAAGAGTGTCATTATATCCGGTGTGCACGTTTTGGTGCATTTTGATGATTATTGATAAGGGAAGGTGTTTGAACGTTCACATATGATAATTGTATCGTGTGTAATATGAGTTGGTGAATAGCACACTGGTGAACACCGTTGGCTAATGAGAGCATGCACGTAGTAGTAACGACGTTTTTGGCGATGCTATGGACTAGTGAGTATGTGTGTAGGCGTGGGGTGGGTTGGTGTCAGGAGAATGGCGAAACTGGACTTGAGTCTAGTGGTCCTATTGAGAATGATGCTGGGTGGATTTTCTGTACGAATGTGAAACTGTAGGCAAACATTTTGTAATGACCCGTCACTACCGAATATAATATGATATGAACATTTATCATAACAAATAATCTAGGGTTGATACCTACTCAGTGTGTTAAGAAAGGCTACAAAGTCCAAAGCATGGCGAGGTTCTCGAACAATCGTGTTTACATAAACAAAGTAAGATTAAACTAATTGGTTTTGACTGCTTCGGCATTAAGAAAATATAAATCACCAGGATGTGTGATATATAATGTAATCACCCGTAGACCCTCATTTTCTATAATAACTGCCTTGTCAGACGACGCTTTTGGTCCGCCTTGCTTTTCTATGAACTTCCAAAGAGGGCCATCAGACTGTAGGACCGACGCAATCAGACTTACTTCTTCTACCAAAATGACCTGTCTACAAATCTGTCTTGTTTGTGTGAACAACATATTTACTGGTTTGTGTTAATGATTTATCAACACGGAGCTACTGAAGCGCAGGAATCGAATGGGTTGCGTAAACCTCTTATGGAAAATCTTTTAATCGGACGATTCTTTTGGAGATTACTGAAAGTGTCTAGTAACTGCTGGTTATTTTTATTCTAAAATTCACATCTGCCTTCCATGTCAAATTTTGTACTAGGCTATTTAAAATCTGCTGTATCCACTAAATATTAGTCTGTGGTCGGCACAGCGTTTCTAGTATGACGAGGTTGTCGTGAAACTCTCACCCAGGAAATGCCTGCCAAGATGAGTCGTACCATACTTCTCATGAACAATCCACCTATTTAACAATATCAATCGATCAGGAAACGAAAACTGATGGCACTTTTCAACGAAGTTTCTTTCATCTTATCGATCGGTATAGGTGACATAAAGTAATTTGTCCAAAAAGCTTCACAAATGTAGTGAACTTCTTTGTGTAGAAGAATATCTCTAGTCAGTGACTGAGTGTGTACAGAAAGCTCCAGTGTATTGTTCACTCCCAATAATTGCTTAATGAAATATGCTTGGAAGAGACAGAGTTACTAATGTCACTGGCACAGACGGCCGTCTACATCTCAACTGTGCGGTTTCCAGAAGATATTTGAAACGAGTCTGTCAATTCAGTCGGTTATGGCAACAACAAACTCCTCACGTTTTAAATTTGTAATTTGGCTAGCTATCAGGCTAAATCCATTGGAATGACATTTTTAAATATATTCTATCAAAGCTTTTTTTTGAACTGGCTAGTCAATTAAGTGCCGTCGATCTTGCCAATAAATTGATATGCTATGTAGTCGTCTAGTTACCATCCACAAATTTCCCACTACACTAAACAATTTATTGTATTTGTAAACTTGAGACGAGTCAAATTATGTTGACTATTCCAACTTACTTCCAAATCACAGCGGGAATTCTTTGTTTTAAAAAACTGAAAAAGTTGTTACCATTGAGATTTTCAACAAAGCATTTAGAATGCGAAGGGTAGATGCAAACATTTTGTATTTATCTAACAAGGCCTAAAGTTTGATGTTTTAATCTGACGACGGCAATTGAGATATGATTATCCTAAGGTAAACTTGGTTTTTAGCACCCATCTGTCAACAGATTGTGCACCCACAGTAATTCACTTTCAAAATTTTTGTGGTAAACCAAACTACGACAATTTTCCCGGGGCAGGTTAACATACATCCATGTTTCAGGAGACAAGGTGTGCACTAACTACCCAGCGGTTTGCTCATGGTAATCTAAATTTCCACGGAATATTCAATCTTCTCAGTTGATCTTCTGCTGATCTTTTAGTGTTGAGTTTACCCATGATACATTGTTGTGTATATCTTGGTGTGAAACTACTTAGTCAAAAGTAGCCGCCTTAGACAAAAAAGACCAACACGTTTTCGTTGTCAGTGGCACACCTGTTGTTTAACACTGTCAACTTGTTTCGATTTGCATAACTCACATATGCGTAATGTGGTTTTAGTGATCTGTAAAATCATCTACTTATCATTCCATGGTAAACAATAGAGAACCAATTAGAAACCGATTTGGTTCAGACACTCTAAGAAAAATCTTCTCTTTAAACGCGTTCACAAGCAGGACAAAGGCGATCACAGTAATTCGTCTCAGTCTCTTCTGATAAACAATTAATGTCATAATCCCATTGTTGTGGGTGATATTCGTCTGCCCGGTGGTGAGATGTACGATTAACTGTTTCATAAAAGCTGTGTGCTCTTTGCATAATCTCACGCCAATTGCAGCAACGTCATCTGTGAATGTTAGTCAGTTAATCAGTTGGTTGAATCTTACAGACCGTTGTATTCGATGTACCAGAAAGGAGATCACAAAAAGATAATGACTTCCAGTTAACAGCCCTGCTGAGTCTAGAATTCACCCGATTGACAATCCATAGACCAGAGTACGATGCTTATAAATATCATACAAAAATTCGTCTTGAGTTAACCCGGTAATGTTTGTGCGATTTAAAAGAAAGACAAATTAATTTAACTTAAACCGAAATGTTCGCAACTTACCACACAAACATATCTTCAACCGAGTTTTCACAAATCATGTAGGATGTTATACAACACTAACCTTCAGTTTACTTTGCAAAAAAAATCATGAGATTGACTGTCTGAGGTGATTGTAGTCATTGGCGCAGTGGTATCAATTTAGGAAATTAAACTCATTTTTACCATGTAAACTCAAACTCGAGTGATTCAGACTGTTAGATTTGCCTTCATTTTATTACGAATTACTTTCATCGAATCTTATTCCAGCATCTTGAGTGAATGTTTAGGTGTATAGACATTACACATGCATACAAACAGTAACGTTACAAGACGTTAAAAATAAAAAGTATCAATGATTAGTTTGAAAATTCTACCAGTAATAAAATGCTACGGTTGAGGAATATTAAAATATACCAATCAGTTAAGGACATCTGAAATAATTCGTCCTAATTGCACCAGTAAGATTCCTGACTTACGAACGAATTTATTCAGATAAACATCTATCAATTGTTTACATTTAGCAGAGCGGCAGAACAAAAGCATATACAGCTGTCGCACACATAAGCGGGATATACAGAGTGGCCAAAAGCTACCATGTGGTTTGCGATTCGCGATTACAGAAAATGGTTTACATTAAATGCAAAAATTAAGGTTATTTTATACATAACAGAATATTAGGAGAAGTAGTAAATAATGAGTGAAGGTCGTTTCGATTGGTAGATAATCAAAAAACAAATCAATTACTTTATAACTGACACTAATCCGCTTTTCTAATTATTGAAATAGTCAACTGTTCCGGAACACTCATTACAAATAATATTCGGGTGATATAGTTTCGGCCATTAAACCAAACAGTTTAAGCCCATTTCTATTGGTGATAAACAGTGATACTTTGCACCTTCCTTCCATACTCGATGTATCAGTCTTAGTTTCAGTCTAATCAGCACATGACAATCGCAAACGTTGTACTTGCTCTGCCAATAGCTGTTAGATCCAGATCAGACTGAAACAAACGTCATATAGTAAGAATAACTTGATATATGATCGAACGTTACACAATTATCAACGCTTTTATGCAATCATTCTCATCTCTTGTCGTCTCGACTGGTTTCCTTCATTGCAACTGATCCTAATCTCGATTTATTCTTGTAAGGACTTTTACAATTGTATGACGAACATACGTAGTAAATGCTATAATAGTTCTTGTTTTCCAGACATCTGCTCGAATAAATGTACACAACAGGTAAACATGAATCACAAGGGTTTTTAAACAATCCGACGAAACAGTACCTGACACTAGTAGATGAAGTTTAGTAGTAGAAGGTAAAACACCAGCTCAAAACTTTGAATCTCTCACAACCGTAATTACACAATAATCATTATTTTTAAGAAAAAAGGCCCAAATTATGTAAAATGTTGAACAGGTAAAAAGCAGACAAATAACTTTTTGAAACTAATAACCAGTAACACTCGGTGGAAGATAATTCATTAGTTAGTTATTTTGTTACTTAGTCTTAAATGTAAACATGTACCTGTAACCCGCATTACTCAGATTAATTTGTGTTGAAGCCGTCTAAGCACCTGAGGCCCGATATGGTTATGCACAATTACAAATACCCTTGATCTGTTCGATAACTTACAGATCACGTGCAATTTTAGAAGAACGAGAAAACTATATTACAAACGAGCTACTGTCTGGCAAGCCCCACATCTGTCACTCATATAGAAGGATGTACTGTCAGATTGCAATGAGTAGACATGTAGTAATTAGATGTATGCTTTGGGCGAAAAGTAATAAAACGGTGCGTGTAACTCACTGTGCTATGCTCTATAAAACATTATTGATGAGTAGCAACAGATTCTGGATTTCATATAAATTGAACATCACCCACAACTGATGGCAGCTGTGGCATTCCCATAGACTTTCCAGCCGGCCCATTTCGAAAAGAAACACTAGATTCAAGGTACGCTCCTACTGGAGCTCGTCAGTAATGCATATTCATGCCACGGCCAAGTCTAGAACTCTGGCCATGATCGGGCAGTCACAGCACCACTCACAACTGAATGTAGCCGAGTGTTCACATATGATGATTCAGTCTGGTCTAATGTGAGATCAGTGGCGCAGTGGTTCACACGATCGCCTTAAGAAAGAGTAGCTGGAGTTCTAGTCTAGTCTGTGACATGGATATATTTTATAAAACAGTTAGCTATTACATAACTAAGATTTGGTGACATAGATAATGGTGTATACTGATTTCGTATTATCTTGAACCCCTAAAATCTTGCAGAATATCAAGGATTGCAACAGTTTAGGACGCCATCATATGTGGGTCACTAATTACCGATGAAACATAATCTCACTAATAACGACTGAACGTACTGAACAGCCTTATAGAAAAATAACAACAATATCAGAATATTCCTCAGTAGTTATCGTTTATTGATTCGGAGGTTTCATCACTTATATTGGGACACAAATTCCTTAAGACAGAAAATCACAAAAATTGACATTCTGGAGATTAAGGAGACAAATCGGTCATGCTTAAAGTGAAGTAACTGGAGCAGTGGTCCACTTGATTATCACATGAAAAAGTTGCCGGTGTTCTAGTCCTGGCCGTGGCAAGATTGTGCACTACTGACGGGCTGTGACAAGAGAGGTACTCGAGTTTAGTGCTTCTTTTCGAAAGCGGCCCGTTGAAAGGTCCATGGGAATGCGACAGCTGCAATCAGCTGCTGGCGAGGTTCAGCTTATATATTTGGATACATTTGATTATTTCGAACTGAAGGTATCTGGCAATTTCACTTAGAGTGGGTGTGTTTGAAAACATTGAGTCTGCTTTAAACTATTAGACAGTTTATCGCAACAGTTACGGATAGTGAACAGGTGATCCCAAAACACAGTGAGGCTTACGGTCAAGTCAAAAGTCTCAAGTAACATCAGCATACTACTTCTGCTATAAAGTCCAGAACTGTTTTCCAATCATGATAGAAAATAAATAATCGACTTATCCCACAAGACAAAAACTGAATGTTTTCGATCAGCTTAATCTCAAAAAAACTTACGGTTAAGTCTATTCTGTAATCTCATCAGCAATATCCACCATTAATGTAATTTTTACATAGGGGAAACTGTTGTCAAATTCTGTTCCGACTGAGTAAGATAGATGAATTGTTCCAACACAAAGCGTACTATCACAAGTGAACTCAATTCAATTCAAACCAATGTGACTCTCTGCAATACGTCAGCAACTGGAATCATACCAACCAGGAGACGTAGCTGATGATATAACATGATCATATCTTGTCACCAGTTGCATAGCAGGCGAACTAAAAATTTCGAACAGCCACAAATATTTTCAACGAATGTGAAGTATGCTGACATTTGTGTGTGGTAAGCAAAGAGAAAAATATACAGAAGTGATCAATCTACAGTGGTCTTTACTTCAAACTGCGGCCAGCACAGTTAATTTTAGAATGATTTCCTCAATTACTTTCTAGTTTTGCAACCCTGTTACGATTTTCTAGTTTTAGAGCAAGACAATGATATTGGTTAGCAGTGTAGTATTATTCTAGTCAATGCTTATTACTTCTATGTTCAATGTGAAATATCAGAATTAACTTAGATCTACGCCTAGAAATGAAACAAAGCCAGTAACAATGACTTCTAGCAATCTGTTTTAATGGTTCATGTTGACACTTTTATGTTATTTATTTTAATTGGAATTAAAATTCGTAGCTTAGGTTCATTCGACAACAGAATAAACGTTGCTTCTTCTACTTCTTTGTCATTACATTGATTTTAGTGAAATGGTGATGCAACTTCCAGAGTTTATTATAAAATTACCTCATATAACTGATTTGATTTCCTTTCAGCCATGTGCTGTAAGAACATTTTCAGTAACAATCACATGATCAAAATCAATAGTTCACTTTCAATTACGCACATTCTTTATCTTGAACATTAACAAAAATTACAGCCTCAAATCCTCATTATCAAATCAAAGTAGCAAACGACAACATTTTAAATAGCAAGTCACGGTCTATAATCACAATGATACCGGCGAGTCCAATGATAACAATATGTTCATTTCGCTTCCATCTTTAAGGCAGAATGGGTCTATTGCCGCCCGATTGGAAGATGAAAGCAATAAGACAACATCCTAAGGCTGACCAAAGCTTATTCAATCACTAGGTTGCGAAAATACAAGTCAATGGTCACCAACCGACAACATACACGCTGTATCACATAACTCTAGCAAAGTGAGTTTTTACGCATAAGAAAATCGCCTGCCACGGACTGCACGCCCAGTTGGCCAGGACTAGGCTATCCTCTGTCCGTGTTATGGATCAAATCCTATAAATGAAGTGATCAACCAACAGAGTGATGAACCTTCTTCAACTTTTCATGGACTCTGTTTACCCGGACCATCTCCCTAGGCAACAATTACGGTCTGTTCTAGGAATCACGTAGATGGACATTGTTTCAACCGAAAGTGCATGACTTACTGCTAACATCGATGGAATCAGAGCCCAGTTGGTGCTAGGTTATTTCTTTTGACTAGAGTTGTAGTCCCTAAATATGTTGACTGAATTCCGAGACAGCTAGGTTATCAACAGCCAAAGATTGATATGCATGATTACAATCACAAGTAGTGATATCAACAAAATACTATCCAAGTAAATCATCGCCGTTTCAACTTAATTCACCATTGACGAAAAATTATCTCAGTGATTGTGATTAGGTAGACGGGTACTATTGTGGCTGGAGTATATAGGCTTACGCTGTAGACATGTGAGATTAGTACACCGGGCCTGTTCTATTAGCAAATCATCATCGTGTTCACAATGGACCTTCCACAGTGAAAAAGCCGGTAACCGTTCAAATGTCCAAACGGTCTCAAACATACACTAGCTAAGAGGTAGCTTGTGCGTTGATGGCGAGTAGGTTTACGTTTCGATCGATGCAATCTGTTCATTCCAGCTGCCTTAAATAAGTCAACATTGTTCAGGCGTTCCTTGTTTTCCATCACTTGTTCCAATTGCACTTCATTCGTTCAACCTTCATGAAAATTCAGCTGATTTTTCCATGAAACCATGTAAAGTATTCTACGTACTGCGTTTATTAACTGATACATCTTGTCTTATACAGTAACAATTCAATTTTCCTTGCAAAATTATAAATTAAAGAGCAGATTCTCTCATTTCATTTCCTGGAATCTAAAAACAATATTTAAATTTCCAACACTCATCAGAAACCGTGTTCACTAGCCATCAAGTTTTATCTCCTCTGGTTTCTAGATAACGCCAGGTATAAGAGCAGAATCACTACTGGTCCTTGTCAGGCTACCCGAACGGATTATGATTTAGCATAACTGATATCTGCGTTTGACCACTGTGCAGACTAACCCCGACCAGGATGCTACCGGCTACATGCATGCGTGTGTGCATGTGTCACTGCTTCGTAGCGCACAACCTACTATGTGATTCGGTTATCCGCTGTTTGTTACAGGTAACTTTGATTACCGCAACAACCAACTTTTTAAACCATATCAACAGAGTTTGGTAGTTTCCATAGAGTCTTCTGGTGGCCAACGGTCTACACACACACCTCAGGTCTGTGATACTGGCAAGGGTATGAACCGTAATATGAATGTTTTGCTACTGAGTGGCAATCCGTCGGATGATCTGTCCCATGAAACCAAAGTGCATAGCCCACATGGCTAAGGGTAACGTTGCCTGTAATCTCTTTGAAAGGTGTACTTGAATAAAACGAAACCAAAAGATGCAAGATATGCTACGGGTCCATGAAACCATAGTACATTCTACGTTAATACTTGACACTGAAACCTGCTAACAAATCGTGCAGTATCTGAGTCACTTTCATCCACGATGTCTTCAGTGTATCCTCTATATCCGATAGTCGAACAGAGTTCCAAATCTGAGGTAGTAAGCAGAAG